>BLXL01002178.1:0-12395 GCA_023170135.1 Acarapis woodi
AATTATTTTAAAAATGAAAAATGATGTGTGAAACATCATCTCTAATTATTTTTACAAGGGTAATATATTTTATTCGTTCAAAATCACGTTTTTTTTTTGTGTTTTAATTTAAAAAAATTAATAAAAAAAATTATAAATTTATTTATTTAAATTACTATTCATTTTTATCACATTCATCTGAATAGGCTATTTTGTAATAATTGCAATTCAGGTCCACAATCAATTATGCCTATCAAACAAATTACAAGAATTATTTAAAATTTTTAAAATTCATAAGAAAAAAAATTTTCTTCTTTAACTTACCATTGTCTTCAAAATCAGTTAATTTTTTAATATAGTATTCTGGAAAATTGTTTAATTTAGCACCTGTAATTACAAGTTGCTTGTATTTCAAACTAGGCTTGATTATAAGATTATTTTCTAAACTATTATGGTGTTCAGAAGTTTGTGTGTATGTCCAACATTTGAATAATTCATCTGTGTACACTTTACATACATCAACTTCAATTCGTTTGTAATGTACTTCTTGTTTGTCTAGATTTGAGAGATCTAGCTGATTCATTTCCCATATTATACCGTATACTTCACCCTAAAAATAATTTCTCATAAATTTAATTTATGATTTTATCATTTATGAGTGAATTTATAATCTTAATAATTTAAAATCTTGCCTGATTGTCTTTGACAATATTTGCAGTTGCTCCTTTCCATAAAGTAGAATATCCTTGAAAAGTGAATGAATAACCTTTGAGCAAGCCTACACAATAAAAATTAGCAGATTTGTTATTAATTCTAATACGTTCTAAAGACAAGTTTGATCCAAATGAAAAATACAAGAACTTATCGCGAGTCATATCGATAATAAATAGCTATTTTGAAGATTTGAATATCAGTATCTAATGAAAAAAAAAAGTATAATTGATAGATTTAATAAACCAATAATTTATGAAATTAGCTAATGAACTTAAATTTTATGATAGAAGCGATAAGATAGAACTCGATTATGAAGTATTACTTATACTGTTTTTGTTTATCATAACCATAGATACGTTCAAAAAGTTTTATTTATAAATATATTTCTTTCGGAAATTCAAATTTTTTTATTTAAAAGAAATTTGTCTATATATAAATAAAAATTTACATGTAACCTAGTTACAGATTAAGTCATTGTTTGATTTAAATCTAAAAATAATCTGGGGTATATTTCAATTTTGATTTTGATTTGATTAAAATAGAAGAAGAAAGTCTTATAAAAATGTTCAAACTATGTAATCAAACGAGTATTCATATTAAGTCCCAACAAATAATTAATAATAGTAATTTCTCAAATTCATCCACTCAGACTGAATCGATAAAAAGTTTAGACAAAGAAATTCAAAGTTTAACTGTCAGGGATAAGTCGGTGCAAGTAAATTTAGACAGGAATTTGAAATGTGGTAAAACATACTTTGACTTGACTAAACTTAAGGAATTCATTAATTATGCAAGTAATTTAACAATTAAAGAAATAAACGAATCGATTGCAATAGCAGAAAATTTGAAAAAAATTGAACAAATAAATAGAGAAAATGAAGAATTTACTTGTGATTTTCATTACATATCGAGAAATTCCAAATCTTTAGCATTTGATCAAGCTGAAAATGAATCTTCTAAACTAACTATAGAACATGTCATATGGTCTTCAAACTTAAATCAAATCATTTTAGGCTTCAGTGTTAATGAACACATATGTTGGTGTACACATACATCTAAAGTCGAATTTTGCAATTTGTATCAGACGTCTAATACAAAGCCTAACAAACTAAAAAAAATTTTTGAGGTTAAAGTTAAGTATTGTATAACTCAAATGGTAAATAATCCAACGCAATTTTCCCAAATAGCGATAGGAACAAAAGCAGGCACGATAGAAATTATAGATCGTGAATTTAAAGAATCATCAATTATTAAAAACGAATCAAATCTACATAAATTGGAAATAACATACCTATCGTTTAAAAAAAATTCTTTAAATCTATCCAGCAATTCAACTCCATTGTATGATGAATTGCTAAGTTGTTCTTTAGATGGTCAAATAATTTTATGGAAATTAAAACAATTTGATAAATTACAGCCAATTAAGGTGTTTTGTTTGAGTAAACGATCAATAAAACAATCTGAGCTTTTAGGAATCAAAAAAGCGTGTTTATTTTACGAAGGTGATCATCTTTTGATTGGATGCGAAAATAATCTTTTTTCAACATGTATTAATACAAAAAAATTTAATGAACTCGATTTAGATTTCAAATATGAATCACACAAAGGCGAAATCGAATCAATAGAACAATGCCCATCGAATCGAAACCTATTTTTATCGAATGGTAAGGATGGAGAGATAAGATTATATGAAATGAACTTGAAGCGTCCATTGCTTACAATTTATTTTAACAATAATGAATTAAACTATAAATGGGTTGAATTAATGGATTCATCTAGTCAATTAAACTCATATTTTATCGTTGGTCTTCAAAATAATAATCTTCATTTAATAAATTTATTTAAAAAAGATGAAAATTTTTTCACAACTAACCTTTCCTATGCTCTTAAAGATTCTTTTAATAAATTATTTATTAGCCGTTCTAATCAATTGGCTCTTGTGCTTGGTAATGAGGTGTCATTGTTTGATCTAAATGTTTTAATGTAATAAATGGATCCGAATAAATTTTTTTGATTTGCGTATCAAAATCATTTATTTTTTACTATTCTTTATCGAATCTAGATTTAGAGGTTTGTTCACATTGCCCAATGTTCCACGCTTCCATTTATCACTTACTGTTAACAGAAAATAATATAAAAATTCGACTAATTAGCATAATAGTACTAAAAAAAAAGCGAATCACAAAATGATATTTACCTGTATAATTCGTCATTGTTCTAGAATTTAACCCACATGTGCCCACACCGACTCTACCTTCCACAGTATCAGGTGACTAATGAATCAATAAAATTATTTCATAAATAAAATATTTCAAAATTTATATGTTAAAATTTACTTTAAAAATACTCTGCTTTTTAATAAGTGCTGATGCTCCTTTGAGTTTGTTTGCTTTCTGATTAAATTGCTTCCATTTGTTTTTATCTTTTTCTCTTGCTTCTTCAAGTTCTTTCAATCTAGATTGTTTTTTCTGTTGTTTTTTCTTTATTAATTCACGATTTAATTTACAATCTTTTTTAGAGGAATTGGTGGCATCTTTCTTTTTACGCTGTGATTGAGAAGGCTTGAGTAATGAAACAAGACAAACTTCACTAACTCTAAATTTACCGTTGGGTAGATAATGAAAAATCACATTGCATTGCCCATCGGATGTCAGATCTTCGATTGTAGCTTCATAGAACTGTCCATCTTCAGACCAAGGTGCCATACACGGGTCACCTACTTTGAATTTATCTGATTGATTAACTGACTGGCTGATCAAATCCTCCGGCTCAATTTCATCTATACCCATTAGACTTTTAGTCAAGTCAATTGCTTCAGTGAGATCAGTTTTCAATTTTATCAATTCTTCATTTGTTGGATCAGTGACTAGTGCAGCATCAACTTGCTGCAGTTGTAATTGATAATTAACAAGTTCGCTGGAAGACATTATATTTAAATTTGTTTATAAATAATTTTAAATGAATATGTTCACGAATGACAATCAGATCTGAATTTTACGATTTGTAAATGATTAATTATATTATTTAAAATAACAATAGTTTAAAAATGAAAAAGTTTAGGATTTAAATAATAAGTAAAATTATTCTGCAAAATGATTAATTTTTTCTTAATTTTATTTCGCCAATGAAATTGATATCAAAATAAAAAGGAACGCAAACCTAAACTGTTTATTTTTTTTTCGCTTGTTTTCGATATTATAATAAGAGCCTTAAGTATTTATATAGTATTGATATTCTGTGTGTATTTAGTTATAAATTTTGAAGCATTTGAATATTTTTAAGCAACCCCTACGCGTGCGCAATTTAAAATGAAATTTTCATTTGGGAAAATCAAAGCATTTTAATTTTTTTTTCCTTCTGTTCGGCTTTCTCTATTTTCTCAATTATTTTTAAACAAATCTTAATTATTTTTGACTTATTCAATCCAATGGATCTTTATTGTCGATGTGATTTCAATATTTTTTAAATTTCATTCAGTTTACCATTCAATGCTCTCCTATCAAATCTACTTTGCATCGCGATTATCATTGAAAATTTTAAACGTGTGCTTTCTTCTCACTTTTGAATTTACGACTAAATTCAATGGATAGACGTAAGTTATTATTCAATTTGTAAATAAAACAGAAAGATGATCATTCATTCAATTTGTATAATATAATTAGAACAATATCAAGATAAGTGTTTTTTTAAATATCAATGTACTTCAAAAATGATTTTTTTATCATTTTTATTAACTTATCTTCATCTTATTTGTAGAAAAAAAATTCAATGGAACTGTGACCAAGTTTATAGATAATTTTGGTTTTATCGACGAAGAAGTATTCTTTAGAACAGAGTAAGTTACAATCATAAGAATTTTTTAAAGTTAAATTGAAATAAAATTGGTTTTCAATCAGAGTGGTAGAAGGTGGAACTGTTAAGCAACATGATCAAGTATATGTAGAGTGTGAATATAGTGAGCAACTACCTTTTAGGTGGAATGCAACAAAAGTCAAAGTGATTAATTCAATGCAGAATAGATCACAACCAGCTTCTACATATGCCCAACATCGCATGCAAATGTTGCAACAACCTGCCATGCAACAAACGCTCCAAACAGCGAATTTAGGTAATTTAAGCAATTTAGGAAATTTAGCAGCCGCTGTGCAGACAATACCAAATTTAACAAATTTGGCGCCAGAAATACGTAAACTAATTGAATCACAAAAACAACAACAACAAGCCCAATCACAAATTCAAAATTATCAGCAACAACAACAAAGCAACCAACAATTCAACACTAGACAGAGTGATTACAATCAATCACCAGCACCTTTTAGTGGGCAAATAACCTACACGTCGACGCCAGGTTCAGCATTTGTTTCGCCAGTGCTACCATTTAATCAGTCTCTCAACGTACAACAACAATCATCTCTTCAACCCATATCCAATTTAAGGGCATTTCAAACAAACAATAATCAGAGCAATAATTATCCAAAACGTGACAATCGTAAAGATCGAGATCGTGAATTAAGAGATCGGAATCGAAAAGATGATCGTGATCAAAGACATAATCATCGTGATATGCGAAATGATCGAGACAAAGATTTGCGCGATCGTAAGCCACCTGTGAGTAGAGATAATCGTGATAATAGAGATAATTTGGTTAGAGATGGTGATCGACGAGATAGAAGAAATACAGAGTCACCATCAAATTCTGTAACATCATCTAGTAACACTAATAAACCACGAAGGCGTTATTCACCATTAAACATACCAGTGCATGAAATTTTGAAAAGTCCACTCAATACTTATGATATAAAACGTAATTTTGATTCATCCATACATATACCATCTGATTTTAAAGAATTGCAAATTAATGAAAGTTTTGAACTTGAATTTAAAAGTCTGTACAAACCAATTCAATACCGTATTGTGCATCCATCAGGAGATAATAAAGAGGATAATGGAAAAAGAGAAATTGAAAAAAAGGATATAGATAAAAAGGATGGTGACAAGAAAGAAGTTGAAAAAAGAGATATGGATAAGAGAGATAATGAAAAAAAGGCAGAGTCTGCGGAAGAAAAAAAAGATGAAAAAGCAAAGAGTGATAAATTAAATGATAAATCAAATGATAAATTACGCGATAAAAATACGGATGATGCTGTATTAGACGAGAAAGTTGATTCATCATCAGTTAAAATGAAGAAGAAAACATCAGCCAATAGTTCAACGTCATCTCTTACGAACAAATATGCCGTTAAGGTCATACTTCTATCTTTTCCATCATTGAATAATATTTACGATCGAGTAATTGAAAATGATCGCGAAAAAGACAGTTATACGTCAATTAGCAAGGCTTATTTCCTTCATTTCAACAAAATATTTTCATACTTGTGTCTAAAAAATTATAACGATGGTCATTCATTAGTAGGTGGAAAATTTGATCCTAAGCTAGATGGTTACATAGATGAACATACACCAAATTTAATTCAAACGGCAATTAGATGTGTCAAACAACAAACTGGTATCGATTTGAGTTCATGTAAGAAATGGAAGCATATGTGTACATTTTTATATAACAGGTAAAAATTTCATGTTTTACTTTTTTGAAATTTAAAAAAATTATTTCTTTTTTTTTTTTTCGAACCACAGAGATGATTCACCATTCTATGATAATGTTGCTTTTGAATATTCCAATATATTCATACCAGACATTTGGAGTTTATTAGAAAATCCTTCACTATGTATTAAAAAGGAAAATAAAGTTGATTTAAACCATTCTGCTACTGTTCAGAATAGTGAGTTGGATAGTTTAGATAATTGCAAAGTTGATTTTACAAATGGAAGTGATTCATTTAATTCTCTTCAAGTAAATACGGCAAATTCGGTTATAACCGATCTTTCTTCAATAAATGATTCTAAAATTCTCGAAGATCAATCTTTCAATGCAACTAATCTCGTTATCAATACACAAGAATCAATGAACAGCGAATTAATTGATGATAGTTTAACTAGAGATAATTCATTTTTTGATGTATCGCAACTAAATGATCTAAAAGTAACCGAATTAAGAGCTCGTCTTGAAGCCCTTGGACACAAAGTAACTAAAAATGTAAAAAAGGCCGACTTAATTACTAAATTAACCGAAATAATTAAGTCAAGTAACGATATTAAAACAACAGCCAATCTAAATAAATCAGAAATAAAATTAGAGGATTGTATGATGCAAGAAAATGAAGAATTAGAAACAGATGCCGATAAATTGAGAGAAGAACTTGAACCATCAAGTGAACATACAGTGATTATGAATAAGAGAAAAATAGAAGACGATGAAGAATCAGTCAAAAAAATAAAAACAAATGATGAATCATTAAACAAAGAAACCAAAGAAAATGTGGAAACTAAACATTCAGATGCGATTAGTGAAGATGGTTTCATAATGGCATACGGTTCAAATTCGATCACTCTTACTGTTCTTAACTTATTTCAAGCTTTAAATCATAATAAATACGATCATTTTGAACTACAAATCGTATCAGAACTTTTGAAAGAAGCTTTAATTGGTCATTTTTGCAGTTATATTTTGTCGGCTTGCTATGAAAATCGACATTTGATGAAAGAACAAGAAGACAAAAAGCAAGATGAATCTTTAAAAGAAACATCTGAGAATAATTATCTTTTACTGGCCTTTTCATATTTCGATTCATGTCATTGTGGTTATATGTTGGCCGATGATCTTATCAAATTATTAAGTTGTTGTCGAGTTAATTTTTCAAAACGTACTTGGACATCTATATTTGGTAATAATGAACGTATTCGATATCGTCACTTCAAGGAACCAACTAAAATTTATAACTTTAATGTAATTGAACAGCAAAACAAATTAATCAAGGACACATTATCTAAGTCGACTAATGAGAATATTAGAAATTCTCTTTATGTTAAAGATGGTAATGTGTTCGATATCGAAAAATTGATTACACAATCAGAAACCGATGAAAAATTAAAAGTCGAATTAAAAGATAAATTAAAAATTTCTGAAGATCAGATACGAAATCTTCAATCAAGTTTGAATGAGTTTGAAGTCAAACAAAAGAAAATGTCAACTGCTTACAAAAAACAGAATGATGAAATATGCGATTATAAACGAGATAAGGAAAGAATCAAACACAAGGTAGGTTTCAATTTTATTTGCTCATTCTTGTTTAAAATATTAAAAAATAAATAAATTAATAACAAGAGTTAATTCTTTATTATTCACTTTATTATAAATAGTACGAAGAATCTTTAAAATTAATAAATTCGACGCTCGCTAATTTTAATGATTTCATGAAAAAATATGAGGATAAACCAAGAGATAAAGATCGAGATAAAGACAAAGAGAGTAAAGACACAAAGGAGGCTAAAGAAATCAAAGATGCTAAAGATTCTAGAGAAATAAAAGATAATCAAGACAATAATGAAAACAAATGATTTTGTTTATTTAATCTATTTTTCCATTTAATCATCTCTAGACATGTTAATTTCGATAATTAACCAATCTAAGTAACAAGTTGAGCGCTCTAATCATTAAGAAATAATTTATTTTTTTTTCCAATTGTGTAACTTTTTCTTTACCGATTCATGTACCTATATACACTCAATCGCATCATACAAATTAGTTTTAAATTTCATTTGAAACAAAAATGTATCAATTTGTAATATTTTACACCTTGACATAAAATTCAATCATTTTAATTTTACGCAATTACTAAATCGAATTTTATTTTACATTTTCCAAATAAAAATTTTAATCTCGCTTAATTATTTGTTTTATCTGATACGTATTGTTCTTTCGAGGCCAACATAAATTTCATTATCTTCTAGCAATATTTTAATCTATATTGTTCAATAAGAATGATAAAATATTTTTTTCATATTGAATTTCTCATTTTCGACTTTTTTTTTGTGTCTATAATAAAAAATGTAATAGCTAGTTGTATATTTGAAAAATAAAAAGAAATTATTCTTTAATATATCAAATAAAATCAAATCTTTTTCAATTTTTTTCTAATAAAAAATTTAAATTTCAAAATACAACAATTAAATTAAAAATGTAAATGAGTTTTAAAAAGGTGTTTTTTTTCACTTACTCGTTAAGAAAATTAATAATATGAAGCACCTTTTTATGAAAATTTAGACGTGAATTTAGAATTTGATGTCGAAGATAAATTTAAAACGTAAAATTATTCGAAATCAATTTTAAATGCTAAAATTCTTGATTCGAACAATAATTTGAGAAAACGAAAATAAATGTTATTATTTCCGATATTAAATGTAAAATTAATGAAATAAATTTAATATGAATAATTTTTTATTTTCGGCGAAATAGCTTTAGAAGTTAAAAAGCATCCCTTAATCTTTTCTTTTTTTTTTTTGTTAAATTTTTACTTACTAGGATTAAAATTCGCTATATTATTTTTTTTTTTCATTTTTAGACAAATCGTTTTTCTTTTTGATTGATTTAGAATACTTGTTTACTAAATAAAATCAAGGAAAGATATGCATTTTTTATCCCATAAATTAAAAATTGTGTGAAAAATGGTTAAAAAGTCACGTTTGTTTGAAATTAAAACAAACTTTATTATTCATGGCATGAAAAAAAAATTTAAATTTTAGAGCGATAAATACGACATGCGCACAAAGTATTGAAAAAAATTATTTACTAATCAAATTCCTTATCCGGTGGCTCTGAGTTCGCACTGATTGACATGTTTTCTTTTTCACACATAAACAAGCTGGTACCGATTCTAAATTAATAGGTATTAAATTGAGATTCAATTGGATCTAACTTATATCTCTCTTGAATAAACTTAATTAAGATGGTAAGCAAAATTTTTTTTATAAATTTATACTAGATTTTCAATGAAATGTTGAATTTATCATTCAAATTTTAACAATTTAATTTGTTTTTTACTTTTTATTTTCTTAAAAATCACATTCAAATTAATATGGTAATCATTATTTTAACTATTTAATAATTTATCCTGTCATTTTATTATCATAGCCTACCAGATTAAGAAAGTCGAGAAAATTGAGAGGGCACGTTAGTCACGGCGGAGGACGTATTGGAAAGAATCGTAAACATGAAGGTAAATTAATAAAACGTTAATTTCTTTTCTATTTTAATTAACATTTTGATCATATTTTCTTAATTTATAGGTGGACGTGGTAATGCTGGTGGATTAACTCACTTGAGATTAAATTTTGATAGATATCATCCAGGTTACTTCGGCAAAATTGGTATGAGAAATTTCCATGTTCGAAAAAATTCTCTTGTCAATTACTGTCCAACAATTAACGTTGAGAAATTATGGTCACTTGTGGATAGAAATTTGCGTATTCAATTGAAAAATGATGGCAACGAACGAGCTCCCGTTATAGATTGCACCAAAAATGGTTTTTTTAAAGTGTTAGGTAAAGGCAAATTACCAAATCAACCATTAATTGTGAAGGCTCGATTCTTCTCTCGTCATGCTGAAAGAAAAATTAAAAAAGTCGGGGGTGCCTGTATTTTAACGGCTTAAGCTTTCTTTTGGGTCATTGTATTTAGAATCCATCTTTTTTATATGATTATCTAAGAAAAAATTATTTTATTGAAAAGATCTTTAGAAAGACCTGTTTGTATAAATTTAATCTTTCTTCTGAATAGAACAATAAATTACTAATTTAATTGTCAAATATATTAATTTTACTTCTTTTTGCTTATTTTCTAAACATCTTCGTCATCAATTATTTTACATGCCTAATCAATATTAAAAATTTGAATATTTAAATTTTTGTCTTGTTCAAACCTTTTTATCTGCTGTTCTAATGCTAAAGAAACAATTATCTGATTTTTATTTGCATGCATAATTAGGTATGAACGAAATTTCTCTTTGTATTATTCAAATTCTAAATGACTTCAAACTTGAAGCTGTTAATTGTGTTCGATTATTTAAAAGGAATAATTTGAAATTTTTTTCTCTTGTTTCCGAAAGATTTTCAAAAAAAATTTTTTTTTACATTCTTAGATTTATAATTTTATTAAGTTAGTGAATTATTAATTATAAAACCATTTATAATTATTGATCTTTAATACAAATCTTGAGTGAATTTCGTTGATTAATTTTTACAAATTAAATTTTAATCTAAACTGTATTATGCCTAATCGATGAGTTGGCATTCATCATTTGAGTGTAAATTTTTAATGTGCGAATCTTGAGCACAGAATTAGAAATAACTAAATATTAATTGAATTCTTAAATTTTGTTCCTCAAATTCAATTTTATATTTTATTAAAAAATCAAGCTAATTACCAAAAAAATTAATTGGACTAATTTTTTTTTTTTGATTACAAAGAAAATAAATTTACTTGTAAGAAATTTATTTTGATTTATCATTTTATTTGTAATTTTTCTTGCAGAATAAATTTTTTGAAATCAAAAAGTAACCTAAGAAAAATAAAAAAAATTTATCGATGTCAATTATTTATTTGTGAAATTTTAAAAATCGTTGAAATGAAGATTCTTAAATCATATCAACAGAGCTTTTTTATTTTTTACTAACTTTTTTCGATAAACTCATAAGTCGTCATTTTCTTGATGTTAAACTCTATAAATTTACCTTTAGAACTGCAAATTATCTTTAATCATTAGCTATCTTTTATCTGATGTGAATTATTATAATTAGTACAAACGAATCTATGTGTATTTCTAATTTATGATCAAAATTTTAATTTATAAAAGTAACATTAACAAATTAATTTCATTTTGTGAGTTTATAAGAATTTTTGACGATAAAGCTTTAGACTTATAATTTATTTCTTTATGTTTAATATATTTATTTTCATCCTTGGTCATTTTCACTGAGTTGAAAATTTCCAAACACAAACATCTTTTCTTCAAGTTTTCTAAAATTTTTCATGATTTCAATCATTTAATTTTTTTTAAAATATTGGTTTAAATTTTTATTCCAATCCGATATTATTTGTGTATTACTATTTATTATAGATGATCATTAATTAAAATTTGAATTAAAATTTAAAACCTTTTGTTAAATTTTTACTCAATTATTACAATGAAATTCAAATTATTTTATTGAAGTATTGAAAAAAGTATGTACGTAATTATATATAATATTTGTGATATATTCTTTAAAGTGAGAAAAGTTCTGAATATGCAGCACTTGTTGCTCATTGTCTTGTGATAAATCTTTAATTTAATATGAAGTTTCATATTAAACATTATTAGTTGCTTTTCTTGTTTTGATTGAAATTAATAAATCTAGGACTACTTCGCTAATGTCGATTAACAAAGATTTCTTATTGGCTTATAGCATAAGGTCATGCTATTAATCCGATCAAGTTCTAATCATAAGCGGGTAATTTTTATGATGTTTATTTTAAAAAAACTTTTGATTTTACCATTTACATTCTAGTATATTCGAGTAAAGTTTTTAAATTAAAATTTATTATCTTCAACATCTAATTTAATCATTAATTCCTGTTTATAAACGGTTTGTGTGCCTCTGCAAAGTAGTTAGAACATAACCTTTTTTATTTAATTTCACTACCTTCTGCCATCAGAATTTCAGATTCAGAATTGATGATTTTAATTAAAACAATCATTGTTGTTGAAGTAATTGACTTATCACTGCAAAATGTATTTATTTTCCGGTAATTAATTTTATGTTTTCCATTT
>BLXL01002181.1:0-25112 GCA_023170135.1 Acarapis woodi
ATATTTTCAACTATTATATTTTTACTTACTGTGAAAAGCTGCTAACTATTATATGCCTGTATGTGAATACAAAAATATTCAAAAATGAGTAATAGCTTTATTACCAAATGATGCATAAAAATGTATTATGTTTATTAAAATAAATTTATACAAAAAAACAAGAAATACAATTTACATTAAACAGGTAACAAGTTGCAAAATATACTTTAGATATAACTAAATATTATGAAATTAAATCTAAAGAAATTTTAATTTTATTCCACATTAACTTGATAATTTAAGGATCAAAAATCCTCGGGTTTATTGACGATTGCCGGTATTTATCATATAAAAAAAATTAAAAAAAATTATTCAAATAAAAGTTAAGATTAATTTCATTGAGATTTAGAAGAATAAAGATAAAAATTTCTTTTTTTAAAAAAGTTATATCAACTAAAATTTTCGTTTAATACTTGATCAATAAATTAACTAATAATTTTCTGTTTGCTTAGTATCTATTCAAAATTTATTTTTTTTTAGAATTCATAAGTAAAAAATTTTGATTTCTTTGTGAATTGGAAAATTATGGTGAAATTAAAAATAAATTATAATGTTTATTTATTGATATAAATATTCAATAAAAAAAGATGATTGGTTGAATAAAATATTTTTTAGGTATATTTTGTAGTATTTGTAATCAATACTCCAAATATTATTCTAAAAATATTTAAAATTTTTTTTTTTTTTCGTTTGGGTCTGTTAAATTGATCAATAAATGGAAGTTATTGTTGTAATTCAACTAATCAATAATTTGATAAATAACTTAAAAATAATTCAATTCATTGCATAAATATACACTTTAAAATAAAAAATAAAAAACAAATGAAAAATAATAAAATACAAATAAAAAACAAATGAAAAACAAATAAAAAATGCGAAATATAATATAAATTCATCTTTTTTTAGCAATTAAATTGAACATAGAACTGTCACTTCTTAGTATTTATTAAATTGAATTGATTTTTTCAAATTTTAAAAATAAATAAAAAATTTTCTTACTTAATGGAAACAACGTATCTCGCCTAAAATTGAACAATTTTATTTATGGCATTGATAGAAAAAAGGGGCTAATTTTAAATTAGAAATAATAAAAAAACAGAACATATATTGTAATATTTCTGGAATTCAATAAAGATTACAATAAATCCAAAAATATTTTTTATAAAATATCTTATAAATCTCGTCGATTCATGTCAAAAAAAGGTATTAATTAGAAAAAAAAAGTGTATCAAGTTTTCAAAATGTATTTGAAAAAAAATTGACGAAAAAATTCTTCAATATCATTTACTTGAGAAAAACTATTCGATACAAAAAATTTGATGGAAGACTACATCGATTCGGTGATCAATAAATATTAAGTGAATAATACACCATTATTCATCGAATTATGTATTCAATGGTATATATTACATATGTTTTGCTGATATATATCATTCAGGTCTTTTTATACATTTTGAATATTTCGTTTGATTTTGATACAACAGACCCCTCACGAAAAATCTTTTATTCCCAGAGACTTATTTTTAGTAAATTTTTTTCTTACCTGCACTTTCACTATCTGTCTTATTCATTAGTTATTTCATAGAAAAACTTTACATTTGAAATTATTCTCTGCAAGAATAAGTTTAACTTGATTTGATCTGCTGAGCATTAAAAATGGTTCGATACATCATTAATCATCTTATGTTGATTGAAATTTTAATTCATCACATACTTGATCACGTAAAGTGCAGCAGAGTTAAAATACTAGCCTTAAATATTTAGTTATATCTAAAGTATATTTTGCAACTTGTTACCTGTTTAATGTAAATTGTATTTCTTGTTTTTTTGTATAAATTTATTTTAATAAACATAATACATTTTTATGCATCATTTGGTAATAAAGCTATTACTCATTTTTGAATATTTTTGTATTCACATACAGGCATATAATAGTTAGCAGCTTTTCACAGTAAGTAAAAATATAATAGTTGAAAATATTGTTTTATTATTCTTTAGAATTTAGATGAGAATCAAAACGACATTTGATATGCAAATTTTACATTTAATTTGTTCTGAAAATTTGTTTTCATCAAAAATTTTTAAGAAATTTTTTCTTTGATTAATTAATAACTGATATTGGTTTAACTAATATTTCAAAACTATTTATAAATTATCAAACGGATGTAATAAATATATTGAAAAAATTTTAATTGTATTACTCCAATGCATTCTATCTATTTTATAGATAAAAAGGTTTAAATGATTAGAAACTTAAAAACTGTAAGTTACACATCTGTTTACAGACTTCCTCTTCGAAAAGACACCCGTGAAATTTTTCATTTAAACTGCAACTGGCAAATAATTTTTATTGGATCTAGTGATTCGATAAAATTTTATACATAATGTCTAGTATAGTTCTTAAAAAAGAAGAAAAAAACTCATCAAACAAGAATTTATTCGTTGAATATTCATAAATTATAAACAATAAAAAATCATTCTCTCGATCAGTGTTTGAAATGAAGTGAATTAAAAAACATTGCCTGATAAGCATTCTTTTGTTTATCGCCGAATCTAACGATTATACTTGAACAATTCAATAAAAATATTTTTTTAAAATATATTTTCTTTCTTCTTTTCATATTATAATAAATAAATATTCATTGATTACAATTTCATTATCTAGATAATTATTATTTGAAAGAATTATAATTTTTGCCTATTGATCTTGACAAAATTAAGCAGTCTGAATTTAAATCTTTGAGAATTAATATATTTAAAAAAATTATATAATACAAAAATTATATATTATTAAAGATAAAAATTTTTGATTTCAATCACTCACCCTTATTTATAATTTTTTTTTTGGTCACTAAATGCAAAAGATTTGAATAAAATTTTTTGTGTAAAATGAAAATATTTTCAGTATATCAATTTTCTCACTTTTATCTAAACTGAAAGATAATTAATGATATGAATGAAACAGCGAATAAATTAGTGAATAAATATTAAAGTATCAATAAAAATTATTTTTTTAATATATATATATGAATTTGTTGTGCAATCAGCCTATCACTGTTAAACCTTTTATATATCTAAACTAGACTCTTTTTAAAATTGAAGCAGTGCGTTCATTTTTCCAATCTTATCATTTTCTTTTACTATTTATGTATAAATTTTAATAATCGAATAAGCTTGAATAGCTCATGAATGTTTTAATTGTGTTTTTTTTTGCCAAAAAAAATCTTATCAATCGTCTTAATAATCATGTTTGCAAATTTATCGCGTCTTTTATTTTCTAAATTACTTTAATCTAAATTGATTTTATAAAATGCTATGTGATTTTTTTATTCAACACATTTCTATTTTCAATAAGAAAAATATAATTCGAAAACAAATTCTTAAAATCAGCCTGTCTAAATAAATCAACTTCGATGAATCTCATTTATTTTTTTTTTATTGCTTTTTATTCTATTTGTAATCGACCATGAAAAACAACAAAAAAATAAAAAATTTATTAATTAATTTTCAAAATAAAAAAAAAATTCATAAGATAATATTTTTCTAGCTTTTTTTCTAAAACGAGACTTAAGAATTTTTATTGGATTTTTAAATTAGTCAAAAAATTTTGAGAAAATATTTGAAATTTTTTAAAAAAATTTTAAAAAATTTCAAGATATTTAAAAAAATATGTCAAATTACACTGATGTGCAATTTAAGAATGAATTTTTTAAAAAAAGATGTTCAACACTTATAAAAAACTCGAGTATGGTACGAGTATGTCACATTTATAATTTCAAATGAAATACTAATTTAGAAAAATATATGAATTTACAATTTATTTTTCTCTTTACTCGACACGCACATCTTAACCTATAAAATTAGTAAATAAGCATAAAATTTTTATAAAAAATGACTATCACCATTTGCTCTTGGTTCTGGTATATCAAAATGATCAATTTTTATTTTTCACAATTTTACTTTAAAAGATTAATTAAATTACACAAACATAATAATTAATAGAAAAACTTAATAGCTCATTAATAGATCTGAGCAGATCTATTAAAAATATTAACCAAACCTTTACAATTTTATGTCTAATTTGTTTAATGTGATTACATTTCAATTTACTAGAATTATTTAAAAAATTTAGAAAACAAGTGAGACGAGATAGATAACTATTTTTGTTTTTTAGATTCATGTAAACAAGTGTCCTTAAAAAAAAAGGTTTTAGAATTTTTCAAAATTCAAAACTGTTGGTATTCTGTGAAATCATAAAAATGAGCAAAAAAGAGCTGCTTTTTAGGAATCTTAACTATTTTCTAGGTTTTATTTTAATACTTTTGGAATGAACATTATATTTAAAAAGTTAAAGTGATTTTTTTTTTCACATAAAAATAAAATAAGAATCTCCTTTTGATGACAAATTGGATGTGCGATGAGTTTAAATTCATATGAAAAAAAAGTTATAAAATCCGGTTTATGTCAAAATGTAATTTTTAATGATTTTTAAAATAGTTTTAATTATTTTTAAATTTTTTATCACGAACTTTGATTCGATCGTAAGCATAGAAAATTTCTAAAAAATCGATGTGCAATTATTGGATTGTTGTTTTTAACCAAATTAGATATTAAGAAAAAAATATCTTAAGTTAAAAAAAATCATATTTTCTTCAATTTGAAAATTTGTTTTATTAACAAATCATTCAATTAAATTTTTAGATATTTTTAAATTAATAAAAATAATATCTCTAAAACTTAGATTTCAATTTGTTAAAAATCAGGTTTTTATTTTGCATGTAGTAGAAATGCGAAATATTGAGTTATGTTTTATAAATTCATTTCAATAGATGAAACAAAGATTTGGACTATTTTTAAACAAATGTATTTTAGTGCAAATTCAAAGGAATCAAACTCAATAATATATATAAATTATCTTTTTCTTCTCTATTTTAATACAAAGCTCAATTGTTGTGTTTTTATACACACGATGAAGATTGAGACTAATTAAAATGAATGTTTTTGTATGCGAAAAATTATTCAAAATTTTTATCTTTTTACTTTCTTATTATTAATTCTTTAAAATCTTTTTGAAGAAATCTCCTTTTAATTCATTAATTAAAATTTTTTTTTGGAATGTTGTCATATAGATACCATAGTATATATATATTGGAATATTGGTTGAAATTTCAATTTTTGAAAAATTCGATGGGACCAACTTTAAAAATTCTCTTTAAATTTATAATTTTTTTCCTAAAATTTTACAAATTTCAATAATTTTCAACAGAAATTATTCCTGTCATATTGAGAAATCATTTTTATTTGAAAATTTGAATTTCATAATTAAATTATTATGAAAAATTTTTTCTTGAAAATGAATTTAATTGTAAAAAAAATTTGTCTAAAAATAAGTAAAAAAAATCTTAAATGTTGAAATCTTGCTGATTATATCATATTTTAAAAAATTTCTCCTTTTTTACGAATTTTTGTATGAAAAGAGCATTTTTCAAAACTTTCGAGAAGAAGGAAATCGAAAATGAATCATGGTTTTTTTATAATTCAACATATTTAAACTTAATTTAAATTTTATATAATCATATATGACTATTAGTTTTTATTATTTTATTTTTCTCACCTAAAATTGAGTCTTTTGAAATAGTTAATAATTAAGCAATGGTAAAAATTTCTAGAAATATTTAGCTGAAATTTGTATCTTGAAGTTCGTGATGTAAGTGAAAATGAACTCTGTATTCATGAAATCATTAGAATTGATTCATCCTCATAAATTTTAAGATTCGTCATTTTTTTTTTGTTTATACAACAGAAAAAATAATCAAGTTATTCCAAGATTTTAATAAGAAACTTCGTACATAACTTTGAATGCGGTTATGAATAAATATATTTTCGATTTATATAAATTTTACATTATGAATAAGTAAATTTTTATATAAATAATATTTTTCGAAAATTTTGCTTTGAAAATTTCACAGACCTATTGTTTCATGCGGAAATTTATTTCCAGATAAATTTAAATAAGCGTTCGAGAAAAAAAAATATTCATCGAATAAACAAAAAAGGATTTGTACAATTTTATGCTAGTTTTTTCTGTATTTTTCTCGAACTGGCTATTAAATATCATCGATCGATTAAAAAAACCATAATTATTAATATCATGAGATCTAATAATCTTTAAATGAAAAGTTCAATCATTAAAAATCTTAAATAAAATATAGCATGTTATTATTTTCTAAAAAAAAATATTGAACAAAAAATAAAATAAGAAAATATTAAAATCGGCTTCAATATTTTTACTCAAGAATATTTGTCAAAATTTCATCAACAAAATTTTCGAAAACGTGTTACCAATTTTTAATGTTTGCGGTCATAAATTTCAATTGTATTTATTAGATTTCGAAACATCTTCCTTTTCAAGCATCAATATTTAATAATCTTAGATGAGTTAAAGATTTCTTTATTTTTATAAAAAATATTTTCCTAATAAAATTTAAAATCAAGTTTATAAATTCACACTTATAATTAGAGAAGCGAAAAAACTTTATGTAAAGCAGATAATATTTCTTCCTACAAAAAAAGTATATTAGAACTTCAAGAAATAATTATTATCAAATCTTTCAATAGAACGTATCTTTATCTTTAGAAATCTGTTCATAGATAATATTTAATTCATCGCTTTTGATATCATAAAAACATTTCTAAATATGCTGAATGTTGCAAATAGATTACTATTCATTATACTAAATTTTTTAGAAATTAAATAGCCATGAAATTATTCTGATTTGTGCATACTCAATTAAACTGCATGGCAGAAAAAAAGAAAACAATAATTTAATTATTAGAAATATATTTCAATAAAAAAAATATTCTATTTATGTTATATTTTTCACTTTGAGAATTAAATTTAAAATTCAATATCAACAAAAAAAAATTTCAATCATTTTTACCAAAGTGAATTTTTTCTTTAACAAATTTACTCTAATTGTAAATAATTAGAAGAAGACTTATTGATTTTCGAAAAAAATAATTTCATCAATTATCGTTTCTATTTTTTTGGTTAAGAATAATTGAAATAAATTGATTTGATTTTTTTTCTTTCAACAAAATTTTCGTATTTTCAAAAATTTATTTCTTTTAAAAATAAAAAAATTAAAAAATAAAGGACATTTTTTACAGACCAAGCCATTACGAGCTGTAAATAATTGTTTTGAATTTAAGCGGTTTATTTTATCGCTTTTATTTTTAAAAAAAAAACATATTTCTTCGAATTTTAAAAGCCATTTATTTTTAAAATTTTTAAAATATAACATAATTTTAAATAAACTTGATGAGTTTTATTGATTTATATGTACAGTAGAAAAAAAAAATCTTAATGAAATATTTAAATGAAAAAATATCATCGGGCGAACTTTCGTATTTTATTTTTAAGTTATTTTAACATTGATTTATTTTAAAACAAGAATAAAGAAACCAAAAAAACATAGTGAAATAGGAATTATCTTTCAAATTTCATTTAAGTAACTTAAAAGCTAACCTTAAAATAATGACTCAATGTCAAAATTTACACTCTTATTAACAAAACTGAAAAGTGATTATCAGATACCCGCTGCTTGAACAAAATTTGTATCTATTACGCAATTTAAAATTATGCAACAAGTATTTTTTTTTTAAATCTTGATGCATTCAAATTTTCAAATCTTTGAAAAGTTTGCGAAAGGCATAATCAAATAAAAAATTGATTTAAATAAAATAATTCATAAAAGCATATATATAAATTTGCGAATAAATTTAGACTATTTTTTAAAATTTTTAAGAATGATTTTTAAAATTATTGTTTATCTTCGAAATCGATAAGATGTGAAAATTTTATGAATTTTTTTTTTCTATTTAGATTGATTAAGCAAAAGATGCCCAAATGTTGACGGATCAAAGATTTGAGGAAATCAAAATAAAAAAGAAGCTCTAATTGAAAAGCAAAAAAAGATAATTTTTTTATTCAAATGAGATGAAAAGAAATTTTAAGTTTTTTAAAATCAATTGAAGGAAAAATTTTTAGCAACTTTTCTTGAGGATAATAAATCACGTTTTATTTTTGAAATTACAGAAGATTCAAAAAAATAATTAATTCGAAATCAAAACCAAAAAAAAAAAAATTTAAAACTCAAAATTAAAGGTTCTGTTTGCAAACTTTTAAAATACACTTGATTTTTAATAAATTTGTAATGAGTTTTTTTTAGTCCTATTACCCGAATAATGCATCTATGTGCAAATAATTTGAATTTCCATTGTTTTTGCTACTTTCGAAAAAATTGAGCATATTTTTTTCTAGAATATTTGTAAATTGTTTTTACTAAGCAAAAAAATATCCTGAAACCTTAAACTTCCAGTTTTTTTTGTAGCAAATTCAAAAAGTGTATAAATTTTATATATATATATTTCTTACATATTCAAAACATTTATTCAATGAGATTCTATTACTTTTTATTCGTTTATCAGTCGTCTGTATCTTTCAATCATTCTTGATTAATACATATATATATATAAGAAATACCATTACATTCAAGTTTTGAAAAAAATCATCGCGGTTACTTTTTTCAACTTGTAAACTTGTAAAGTGAACAATTCATGTTGAAAACGTTTAGTTCATCTGTTCGTGTCATTTCTCATTTTCTCATCATTCATTAAGTGATCTAAGTGGGTGACCAAAAATTGTGCATCTACTATCATAAATAATTGGCAAGTGTCCACACCTATAATTATTTTGTTAAAAAAAATTTATTCATAATATATGCGCTATTGAGCTGCTTTGGTTAGCACTTAAAAGTAAATTGAATTGTAAATCGAGTCGCAGAGCAAACTGGCTTCAGAGCAGTACGATAGTGCAAGACGGGCATCACTGTTTGCGAATGTGATGGGCTGTTTCGGAGGGGCCCAGTCCCAAAAAGAGCAGGATGAACAGAAAAAACGAAGAGAGGCGAATAAGCGGATAGAGAAACAGATTCAAAAAGATAAACAAATATTTAGGGCAACACATCGACTTTTACTTTTAGGCAAGTGTATTGTTTGTTCTTAGGACCAATCGAATTAAATTTTTGTATTTTGTCTAATCAGGAGCTGGTGAATCTGGTAAGAGTACAATTGTTAAACAAATGAGAATCTTACATGTTAATGGATTTAGTGAAGAGTAAGTTAAAATATTTAAAAATTTGAAATTTTTTTCTTTTGATTTATTTCTCTTTCTATTCGTTTATTTATAGAGAAAGAAAACAAAAAATTGAAGATATCAAGAAAAACATTCGTGATGCGATTCTAGTAAGTCACCAGTTCAATAAACTGATTTGAATCGGTAATTTCAATTTTTTTTTAATAGACAATCACCGGAGCCATGTCTACACTCAATCCGCCAGTTCAATTAAGTAATCCAAATAATCAAGAAAGGGTGGATTACATACAAGATATTGCTAGTGCGCCTGATTTCGACTATCCAAATGTACTATTTTTTTTTAAAAATCTTTAATTTTTATTTCTAATTTACTTATTTATTAAAAAAAAATTCTAAAATTTGATACTTTTTAAATTTATCCATACAAAAATCAGGAATTTTACGAGCATACAGAAGAATTATGGAAAGATAAAGGAGTTATTGCAACATTTGAAAGATCGAATGAATATCAATTAATCGATTGTGCTAAATAGTAAGTTTTTATTCTATCAACATTCGAATTTATTGCTTGTTAAAAAAATATTTCTTCTTTTTTTTTTTTAAATTTTTTTTATATAGTTTTTTAGATAGAGTCAGCATCATTAAACAAAAAGACTATACTCCATCTGAGCAAGATATTTTGAGATGTCGTGTGTTGACATCCGGTATTTTTGAAACAAAATTTCAGGGTAGGCATTGATTTGTACGTTTTAAAGAAATAAATGCAACTAATCTTCATTTAATTTTATTGATTCAAGTCGAGAAAGTTAATTTTCAGTAAGTTTCAATATTTATTTTTTTATTTGAAAATCTTTCAAATTTAAATTTTCAAAATTATGACAAAAATTTGAAAACAAAAAATTAATAAAATAGCTCCAAAAAGTTTACTAAGAAAACTAATGAATTCATCCTATAGTATGTTTGATGTCGGTGGCCAACGAGATGAGAGAAGGAAATGGATCCAATGTTTCAATGATGTAACTGCTATAATATTTGTCACTGCTTGTAGTTCGTATAATATGGTTTTGAGAGAGGATCCAAATCAAAATCGACTGCGGGAATCTTTAGATCTTTTTAAGAGTATATGGACTAATAGATGGTTAAGGACGATATCGGTAATCCTCTTCCTGAATAAACAGGATTTACTTGCTGAAAAAATAAGAATCGGTAAATCGAAACTCGAAGATTACTTCCCAGATTTTGCAAATTATACAACACCAAATGATGCTGTCTCAGATCAAAACGATGATCCAGAATTAATAAGAGCAAAGTATTTTATTAGAGATGAATTTTTAGTAAGTACTAAAATGACTTTATTTTCAAAATTTTATTTTTATCGAGAATCAAATTTCACACTTGTTTTCAGATAAATAACTTTATTGAAATAGACTGTTTATACGTTCAATATTCATGATCTCTTTGGTCAGTTTTTTTGCTAAAAAAGTTTTATTTCAAAACTTATTTTTTAGTTTGGAATTTTTTTTAGTTTTATTGCATGAAAATGTTCAAATTTTGAATACGCATCAAAATTTATTGTTCATTTCACTGTTTTATTACAATATACAAAGTGAATTAAATATATCGAAAAAAATTCTTATATTCAAAAGAAAATTTCATTTCAAATAACTTCGATCATCTGAATTCTTTTTATTTGAAATTTAAATCTAAAAAATTTTTTTGAGAATAGACATTCTATATAATAAAAGATATAATTGAAGAGAAACATATATCTGTATGATTTTTATTGCAAAATGTGTAGCTCAAAAACTTGAAAGGAAAATTTTCTTTTTTTCAATTTATTTAATTTTCCTATTTATAAGACATTTAGCACTTTTCTGTATAAATTAGAAATTGTCTTTAACTTTTTTAAACTCGTTTTTTGTAGTCAATATTAATTGAAGAATTTAAAAAACAAATCAATTTGTTAATTTATCAAATTAATACTGGTTTACCTCATTTTTATTTAGCATATAAGTACGGCCACAGGAGATGGTAAACATTACTGTTATCCTCACTTTACGTGTGCTGTGGATACTGAAAACATACGTCGTGTATTCAACGATTGTCGAGATATCATTCAAAGAATGCACTTGAGACAATATGAACTACTTTAATGTTTTATAATATTCAAAAAAAAAAAAGAATTCAATTTCCAATCGCAACGATTCAAAAATTAAGTCCTGATACACGAGATCAAATGGTCATGAATGTATTAATCTTGTGGCGATTTCAAATTTTAGAAAAAATACATTATATATATGTATGTATATATATATATACATACAATTTTTTTATTTTCAAAACTAGACAAAAGGATAATCAACGTTGTTTCCTAATCTCAATTTAAACTAAATGAATCCGTATTTCATTTTTAACATGTTTATCATAATACGAATCCTTTTTTTATATGTTTTTAAATTTATCACATAACAAAAAAAAACGATGTTTCTTTACTCTCTTCGAATGTTTGATGAAACAGAAACGGCCTATTCAAAAGAGACTATCCACTAGGCAGCTCATTTTATACAGAACTTAATTTGTTTGTAAAAAATAAATAGGTAAATATATTTAAAAATTTATAGACAAACCATTTTGAACTCTCCCCCTTCATCATAAGCTCTCTTTACTCTTTTATAAACACACAAATTAAATCCCCAAATCTAGTTCTATTATGTTGGTCAACCACACATTTACTATCTAGGTAATTTTTTTCATTAGAAATTCTAGCTTTTTTGATACCCGAGTTCACAATCTAATATATTAAATTAAGTTAAATTTATAAATATTAAATTTAGAATGCATTTATTTCATCTCTCCCATTTCGCAGACCTTATGCGTAAAATTTATAAAAATGATAATTGGAAAAATCTATTCAAAACCAATTAAAAAAAAATCACATTTGTGTAAAAAAAAATAGTTAGTTTTTCTGTAAATCTTTTTTTTGCAAATATTTTTGAAGCGAATTAAATTTCTAGTACGCAGGTAAGTTTCAAAAAGTTAGAAAAAAGTACTAATAAGATTTCTGTTTTTTTAATAATCGCATAATCATTTATTTATTGATATCAATTTTCATCTAGATAAATTATGTTTTAAAAGTAAAAATGGAATTTTTCACCTGTCTTTTTTTTTGGATTCTTTATTGAAATTTCAATTAAAATTATTTTTCTAAAATATGGTATTATTTTTAAATGTTGTATGGTATGTTTCTGATTAAAAATCTATTTTTGAATTTACACGTTTTCATTCTAGCTCGCATTTTAGATAACTAATGACAAAAATATTTATTTTAGTAACATTATTAAATAATTTTATGTGATTTATTATTTGAAATTATTCTATAGAATTTAGAGTTCCTAAAATAATAGTGATAAAAAATATACTCTTCAATCATTAATTATAAATTCGCACGAATGTGTTACTATTAAATTTAGATGCATAAAAGAAAACTTTTTCAAATAAATGTGACTATTTTTAATAATTATGTGCAAACGGGAGAAGACCAATGCAAGTTTGTACACAATTTCAGAAAAACTTGTCCAATTTTTATATTATTAGAGTATCGTAAAGTATCATGTTTCAAAGATCAATTTTAAAATTTAAAATTTTGAATGTTTACTATTTATTCAAAAAATATAAGAATCAAAATTAGTTATAATTTTGATTTATAATTTAGAAAAGAAAAAAATAATTTATTGAGAATAATTCATACTTATCGTTAATACGATTTCGAAAACAAAAGAATTTTTTGTATTTTCGAAAATATTATCGTTATCTTTAAAAAGAATGCGCAGTAATAAAAGTTTATAAAGTTTTTCAATAAAATTTTTATAAACATATCACCTAAGTGCACCAATCAAAAGAAAATTTTTTTATCGAAGAATCATATTTTAAATGGATAAAAAATGTATTATGCGGAAGGAAATGAAACAAATTCTCTGTAATTTGAGTCATGATGAAAAATCAAGGCAATCAGCAATTATTCAACACAAAGTAAGAAATCTAGATAAAATTGATAATCGGGATGAATAAAAAAAAATTTTTCCTTACAGTTATTAAATCATGCAAAATATACGAATGCTAAACGAATATCTATTTACCTAAATTTAAAATCCGAAGTTGACACATCATTAATACTAAATCAAATATTCAAAGATAAAAAGCAATGTTTTATACCAAGATATAAGTAAATGTTTAAATGCTGTTCAATATTTTTTTATTAAAAATTATTTCTTTTATACTATTGTTGTTCAGAAGAGGAACAACGAACATGGATATGATTGAGCTTGAATCTTTTGAAGAGTATAAAAATTTACCTGAAACTAACTGGGGAATAAAACAATTTTCTCAAGATTCAACTAAACAGGATGCCATCGAAACAAAAGGTCTTGATTTAATTTTATTACCTGGATTAGCATTTGATTTAAACGGAAACAGATTGGGTAAAGGTGGTGGTTTTTATGATGCATATTTATTTAAATATTTCAAAAAATTAAAAACTCAAAATTTGACTAAGCCTTATCTAATAGGATTAGCTTTCAATCAGCAGATTAGATTAGATATACCGATGACAGATCGAGATTTCAAAATTGATGAAGTAATAACTGTTTGATTGAAAAAATAGATGAACGCAAAAATAAATGAAATCTATATTCATTAAAAATATTTTTAATACTAAATAAAAAAATACTTTGATAGGAATTTCGAAAAAAATTGTATGATTTTTAATATTATTTCATTCCATTCAGCATTTGTGTCAGTTTACGTTCTTCTATAGTATTCGAACATTTACTGATTAATTTCTCAAGCGCTTCTCTATTTTTTTGTAGCTTACACAATTGACCAGCTTCTTCGACAAGTCCAGCTTTAAAAAAATATTCAATCTTATTTTCTGCTTTAATTCTTGTCAAATATTTTTGTGCTTCGAATTTGTTCTTGTAATTCAAGCAGATTTGAACAAATGGTTCATATCCTATGGGCGATTGTTTAGAATTTGAGAAATTTAATAATTCAGTCCAATCCGCTTGCTGAGCAAGTATATCCAATTTCAACCAATAATATTTTCGATCGGCCATTTTAAATTCTTTTCTCAAATCATCAGCTTGTTTATATAATCTCAAACGTATTAATGATTGCACCGTTTCATAAAGTGACAAACCAACTAAATCAACAGCACCATTTTGCTTGTATTTTTCTTCAATTTTTTTTTGTTTATTCATCAGTCTAATTTGAAGTTCAGTTGCATTAACCATAAATTCGTTGTTGGCTAATTTAAAAGCATCTAATGCCATTTGTAATTTGAATTTAGCACTTGTTGTTTCATTGCTAAACAACTTAGCATTGGCAGTGAAAAATTCATTTAGAAAACAAAATCCTTTATCATTATTACGTTCTTCGATATGATAAAAATTTGTCAATTCAAATCGATCAGTTTCTTTCAAATATTTTTCATAAAGATTATATGCTTGTGGAGTAGATTTAAGAATTGAACTCAATGTTCTCAAAGTATTCTCTCTGAAATGTTTAGAAAGAATTACTTTATATATTAAATTTGTGTTACCACTTTCAATTGCTTTTGCCAAAGCATCTTCCTTGTTCCCCAATTTCAACAAAAGATCTACTTGATCTGTCGGTTTATTTTCATAATCTAAAAGATAAAAAGCGAGATTTTTACGACCGAATTCAACGGCCGAATTTGCGATCTGATAAAATGAAATTTCGGTCGTATTTCCTATTTTTTTAACAATATCGGCCCCTACTTTCTCATCATCATATTCAGTTTGTCTAACCTTGTAAAGTGCCCATTCCCTCAACACTTTATTTCTGCCCTGATCAATGTCTAACGATAAATAATTTGATATTTTAATTGCCAAATTAAACATTTGTAAAACGATTAAACGTTGAATTAACCTGTTGATACCAAGTGTTTCATATTGTTGGCTGCTAAGTGGTATACCTACGTTTTCTTTTCTTATGATATTTAAAACACGAAGTTGTAAACATGTGTCAATAAATTCGTTTGTTTCAAAATCCATAAGAAAACGTTTACCGTAAGATGCTGCATTAAGCAACAATTTTTGTGTCAATATTTTGAATTCGGCTTTGGCGGCATTTATACATTGTTGAACAGCTTTCGGTAATGTAAAATCACTTTCCAACATCTTGATATAATCATTTGCTAAATATGATTGTTTGTTAAATTCTTTATAAGCTTCCAAAAGAAATGCACCTATCATTTAGTAAAAAATTTTTCTAATTATCTAAATTGAAAGTTATATATTGTGCTAGATGATTGGGGAAATTATTTACCTGGTTGCTCCGAACCTACACTAAATATATCTACAATATCAGTGGATAGAATTTCGATAAATTCATGCGTTTTATTACTTATTATACGGATACCGTCGAGTTCATCGACTATAAAATAAGGCTCTCGCTCATCAGTGTGATAAGTTGTCCATTTTCTTTTTGAATCTACAATTAAAATAATATCTTTCCAAGTTAAACAGATCGCTTGATCGCAAAACCAAATAACATTATCTGGTTTGCTTAAAGATTTAGTCTCAAATTCTGAAGTGTAAATAAGGTTGAAATCATTCAACTCAACAAATAACAAATTACCGTTACTAAGATATAATACAGTAGATTGAGTATTTGGGTTTGAAATAATTTGGTTAATTTTGGCTTGTTTGAGATCTATTGTGGTACGAATTTGAGTATGCGAAGAACGAATATAACTAAGCAAATAAATTTCACTATCTATACTATATATTAAATCAGGATAATCTGAGTTGAATCCTGCAATATTCCAACAAAAAATACTATTCGCATCAGAGATTGATTTGGATATATCTGGATATTTGATTGCTTCAAAGTTGTTAGTGTTTACAAATATTGTAAACCTGTTCATATCATTTAAAATGACAAAACCAAACTTATCTTTTTGATTGAAAAATTTGCACTCTTTTACTTGTATATTTAAACTAAATGTGTGTTTTAGTATGCCATTCACATCATAAACAAAAATATCACCTTTTTTTGTTAAACAATACAGCTCTACATCAGAAAGCCAATCAAAGTAGACTAATATTGAATCATTTTCAGAAGACCATTGAATTTCTGAAATTTTCTTACCAAACGAATTAAAGATTTCTATTTTGAATTTCTCTTGATAATTCACATTATTTAATTGAAGCTTTATCGAATTTTTTTGTATAACAGCTAATTAAGTATTGAAATGAGATATTGATGAATAAAATTTAATACAAAAAAAAAAATATGGTTAGAATATAAAAAAATTTTCACCTAAAGGCCCAGCGAATCTCGAAAAACAAATTGCACAATTTTTTAAATTGAGATAATCGTACCAAAGCATGGGCTGAATCTCATTTTTACGTAAAATCACATCGCCTAAATTAGACCATTCTCTTGTGTAAAATGTCATTTTTAATCAAATATAGTCAGACTAAAAGAAATTCATCAGAATTATGTGAAAAGAATAATAATATTTTTTCAAAGGCTAATAAAATCATGTTGATGTTTACGAAATCAAAATATGAGCAAAAAATTGAACATGCGCATTAAAAATTTAATTTCGAAAATTTTTAGCTTGTTTCAGCAACAAAATGTCACATTCGACTTACACATTTTTTTTTCTTAATTGAACTTTCATATAATAGTAATGAATAGAGGAAAGATGTATCTTTGTCCATCAATCGAAGAAAATAGATTCAATTTTTTATTCATTTTATTTTTGACTATTTAACTAACTTATAATCTATCACATATTATCTTCATTATATTACAATAAATTTTCCATCTCAAAAAATCAATTCTTGGATTTCATCAAAATACTAATTAATTAACAGAAAAACAAAAATTTAGATCATCAGTAGTCTAATCAGGAAATGAATTATGTTTAAACTTCAGAAACATATGTAATCAATTATATCTCATATTTTTCGAATTGCTGCAAAAAAAAAAAAATTTATTTGTGTTTGTCGTGATTCCATATTAGATAAATTAGATAAAATTTATTTTAAATAATTTTCACACTTAAACAATACTTTCAGCTATTTCAACTCAAATAATTTTCAGAAGTTATTATTCATTTATTAATTAAAAAATTTTATCTCAATGATTGGATCAAGTTACTAAATAATTACTTTTGGTAAATCGATATGTTTCTTATTAATGTATTAATTTAATCGTTGTTAATCATGATATAAAGAATTATAAATCCAAACTTAAAAAAAAAAATTATTTGAAAATTGGATATTTTCTGATGAAAACTCGGATTTTTACAAGTTTCAAATAGTTAATTTTTTCTCATGTCAGATTTGATTTCGAAAAACGAATTCGATAAAAAGTTAAAGTGAAATTTCGAATAAGTTTTAAGTGAAAGATTGTTTATGGAAAAAATGTCACCAACTAGTGAATTCTACAATACTATTATTATTGGTGCTGGAATATCCGGTGCGTCAACTGCTTATCATTTACTTCACGAAAATAATTACAAAGGAAAAGTTTTGATTCTTGAAGCACGAAATCGAATCGGAGGAAGAGTACATGGACAAACAAGCAAGTTCAACTTTTTTGGCCATTTATAGCCATTTTTCTGATTTCTATCTTTCTTCTTTTAATTAGTTTCCAACAAACATGTTGAATTAGGTAATTATCCATTAAAAACCAACTTTTTATTATTAATTTAATTAGTTTTTCAAATTAATCGAATTAGATTTTTGCTTTCTTTAGGGGTAATTATAAGAGTTTTTAAAAAAATTTCGACTTTTCTATCATAATTTCAAAGTATAGTCATTCATACCTTGTATCAAGATCTTCTATGCACAACTCTTAATGTAATTTTCACTTCAAATGAATTTTTTCTTCTTTTTTTTTCTATTTTTCATTTTATTTTTTTTATCTTCTTTTGTTTCTTTGATGACAATTTGAATCAGGTAATTTTTCTTAAATTTAGTTTTATTAATTATTTAATAAATTTACTAAATAATTACATTTTTTCATTTCTAGGCGTAAATATCATTTAATTTTTAGAAAATAAACTTCTCTAATTTGAGTTGAGAATTTTTTGTCGGTGAATGTTGCTAAATTTTAATTTTTTTTTTTTGTCGATCTTTACATCAATCAAGAAATTGGATTCACGGTTGTATAGGTAATCCAATTTTTAATTTGGCTACGAAATATAATTTGATCGACCCTATTCGAGACAAACCAGATGAAAATCCATATGATAGCAATAATGTTCAAGGGTTTACTCATGACGGTCAACCAGTTCCTATTTCAGTGATTGCAAACGCATATCAGCATTACTCTTGGATACTCAAAAGAGCTGATGATTTTTACAATCAGATTTGCAAAGGTGAAATAATTGAAGAATGTTCAGTTGGGAAATATGTAGATAAAGAGATAAACAATTATCTGCTCACTAAAAGTGACGAAGAGCGTCCGCTGTTGCGTTCAATTTATAATCAGATGATTACTAGAGAAACCGATATTAATGGTTGCAATTCATTATATGATATTTCCTTGAGATACTATGGCTTGTACCGAGAATTTCCGGGAGGTAATATGACGATTCCAAAAGGATTTCAATTGATTGTGAAAGGTTTGCTTGACGATATCAAAATTAAAGTTCAAGAAAAAAACATTGAACAATTTAAATTATTACTAAATCACGAAGTGATTAAGATAAAATGGCCTGGTGTCGACTCACAAGAAAAAGAGCAACAAGTTGAAATCACTTGTTCAAATAATCAGGTATTCAAATGTAACCATCTGGTTAATACAATGCCTCTTGGTGTTTTGAAAGATATGGTTACGACCCTTTATGAACCAGCTTTACCTCAATACAAAATTGATTGTGTGAAAGCTCTTGGTTTCGATTTCATAGAAAAAATTTATCTCGAATATGGAAATTCATTGTGTCCAGATTTTATTGATCCCACTGTATCGGAAGTAATGCTTTTTTGGAATGATGAAAAATTAGGGCGAATTCAAAAACAAATAGATTTAGAAAAAAATTGGATCAGAAAAATTTATTCATTTAGTAAAATAAGCGATAGATTGTTACTTGTTTGGTTATCTGGTGAAGAGGCAAGATATGCCGATCGATTAGATTCTGATATGATTTCTCGAGAAATTACCAATTTGCTTCGTTCAATGTATAAAAATAAAGAATTTCCAATGCCATCCAAAATTTTTCGAACTACTTGGGGTTCCGAAAAGTTTACACGAGGGGCCTATACATTTATAAGACTGGGTGCGACAGGCAGAGATATTGAAATGTTAGCTCAACCAATTTACAGTGATCCTGGTAGTGATAAAGTGAGCATTCTTATGTCTATAAATTCAAAATTAATATGCATTAATTAATTAAATTATTTCTTTTTTAGCCAATTTTACTCTTTGCGGGTGAAAGTACCCATTCTACATATTATTCAACCACTCATGGAGCATTTTTGAGTGGTGTTAAAGCAGCAAATTATTTGTTAGACAATTGTTACGATAACATAAATTAGTGCATTATTTGATTTTTATGAATAGTATAATTACTTTTTTCAATTTCATATGTATTCTATTCAGATTAGTTCTGGATGAATAAATTTCACTTTATCGAAAATCAATTAAATATTGAAATAATCTAAGGCAACAAAAATTTTATTTTATTTTTTTTTGAGTTGTAAAAAGTGATGATTTATCTAAATAAAAAGCATTTTATTTTTTTATTGCGTTGATCAAAAGATAAAATAAAAAAATTTAGTCCGTATAAAGAAGCAAAAAATTACCAGGGATATTACCTGAAATTGCCATCTTTTTTTGATTTGAAAAATTATCTTAAGTTTTTCAACCAATTTCTTGATATGTTCGTACAAAGATTTGTAATTCGAATTGTAGGTAAAAAAAATAATTTTTCAGATGTCGTTTGAATATGAATATGACTTTTGAACTTTATATAAATATTAATTATAAATTTATTTCGTTAAATGAATAATAATTAGAAGATTTGGCGACATTAGAAAAGGTAAGAACGACCATTAAAATAAACAACATTAGTTAGATTAAAAATTTTTAAAAAGTCTTCTCTTTTTCACCAATAGAATAATCAAATATCTGATAGTGATATAATTGTGATTAATTTAAAGCAAAATAAAAATTCTAATTGATTTGCTTTGTCAATGTCATCTGATTTAAAGTAATAAAAATATCTTTTGTGTTCGGATATAAAATCACTCATCAAATTAGATTACATTTTGCATACATATATCACGATAAACACTTTAATTTTTGATGATAATTTATATAAAAGCGAACCATATACAGGAGCACAACTGAATTTAGGGTAGTGAATTTTAATAATTGAATTGACAAATCTAACGCTGAAAATTTAAATTCTTATAATTTTTCTGTTACAATAAATTATTTTCGAAAGCAGATAAAAATTTATGGTTTGCTCTATTACCTATTAAAAACGTCCCACTTGAAATTTTGTTCAAAAATTTCATCTACCACTCATTAATTATTTTCCACATTAAGATATAATATTGAACCGAATGGAGAAAATTTTTAATAATTAACGAATTATGATTAAAAAATAAAACTACCGAATCCCAAAAATCATTTTTCAAAAAAAAGTACTTTTTTTTGATATCGATAAAAAGTAGAAACTTGATAGAATAGTACGCATTGAATTTGAATAGTAAAATTGACCAATTTGTCAATTTAAAAATTTAAAAAAAAAAATTTCGAAATTGAGCTGGAGTGCGAAGAAAAAAAGGTAATGAATATTATTGATAATTTTCATGTTAAAATGATGACATAAAAGAAAAAAACATTACAGATTTTCAATTATAATTAGAAAATTCAGACACCTTGGTTTAGTAATCTAACTATAAAATTTAGCAAACATCAAACACTAAAAGTAAAAATTCTTCGTAGCCAATTCTAATCACTCCATCAAAATCAGTATCTTTTTGTTTGAATGCATTGGTTAATTTTTGCAATGTGACACACAAGTGTATGAAATCATCAAAATTAATTGATCCTTTTCTATCTTGATCATATTTACGCATTACAAAAGAATAAAATTGATCTGACAATCTATATCCAAATGTGCCCAATGCTTGTCGCAACTCCATAAAATCGATTGAGCCTGTTTAAATAAATCAATTGAAATTTAAATAATAAAATATTTTCAAATTTTTAAAGAACATACCAGAATTATCACGATCAAAAGATCTAAAGCAATTTAACCATTCAGTAACAAATTTCCACAATTCTTCAAAAAAATAAAAATAAATTAATTTTTTAATTAAATAAATTTGTAAACCAACCTTGAAATTCTTCAAATTTGATTGTTCCTGTGCCATCTTTATCAAACATTTCTATCATCAATCGAACAACTTGCAAAGAAAATGGTCTCCAAGTGCCATTACTTAAGGCGTTACTGTTTTTTTAAACAAAAATTACATCTAAATTTGCAAATAATTTTTACATGATAAAAATTTTCATTGACTATACCTTAATTCATTAGCACTAATTTGACCAGAACCATCAAGATCTACACGCCTAAAGAGATAGATAAATTATTTATCGAAAACACATATAACTATCTGCCGTCACACCGGAAATAGTTTGTTGGATTAAATTAATGAATTAAATGTTTTCAAAAATTTACCTGAACGTATCATATAACCATTCGACTGAAGGCATTTTATAAAACGGTTCTCCTGTTGATGACATAGTGTGTGGATTTTAAAAATTTTCTTGAAATTAAAAAAAAAAAGAAATGATGCGCAAGCGAAGAGGATTGAAAAAGATCATGGACAAAAATAATTTTTTACAAATGAATGAATTTTCGAAAGATTATTAGTTAGCAAAAATTAATTCGAGAAGATTAGCAATCAAGGCAAAAATTTTTAGATATTTCAGATTTTTGTCAGGCGAAATATGGCAAAAGTCGGGCGAAAATTATACCTTTCGGATTGATTAAGATATTTTGATACTAAATTTGTGTCGTAAAAATTAGCTCATATAAACTGACTGAATTTTATTATAAAAAGCATTAGTGAAAATATTGAATTCAACTATATAGAATATGATTCATTATTAAATTAAGCGGTAGATTTAAATTATTAAATATATTATATCAAACTAAATTTACTAGTTTGATTGGCCAAAATACTAATTTAATTAAATGGGACATATAAAGTATATTTAAAGATGATCAAATTAAAATTTAAATCGCTGCTTATAAAACTTGTTCACAATTTTTTTGGAAAAAGCATAAAAAAAAACGTTATAAGAAATTTTTAAAAATTTCTCGTTTATTTTAAGATCAGTTGATAATCTGGTAATTTATTGATTTATAATGAAAATTTTGACCTAACGATATAGTGCTAAAACTGTCGAATACGGGTTGAAGTTGCAAAAAAAAACTTGTTCTTCAGTTTTATTCAATTGTATTTATGAAATAGTAATCAATAAAATATTTTGTGAATATTCATGTGATTCATTTTTAGATTTGAGTTTACAAGTATGCGGTAAAATAAATATATATTCAGTAAAGGGAAACTGGTTGAAGATTAAAAGATAATGTGACCTAATCAAATATCAACTTAACGATCAAGTAAGAAAACATACAAACAGATTAATTAATATTATTGACATAACGATTTTTGATTTGAAGTTCATGTGTAAATTTTTTAGCGATAGTTTTGGAATATAATTTATTCAGATTCACGATTAAATTAGTCTTTAGTAAACTATTAATAAAAGTATGTAAATTACATACGTAAAATAATAAAAATTGAATAATTGTAAGATTGCTGATTGGTAAATTTTGTAAATAAATAATGGAATAGCAAAAAATAAATTAGAAAAATTTCAAACAATATAGATTAAACAAGTATTTGATAAAAAAAAAATTATAAATTAGGTACATTATGACAACAGTACTTATAAAAATCCATAATTAGATGATTATAATAATTTGAAAAATTTAAAAAAGGGTGCGCATGTGTAAGCTGCACATTTTTTCATGCTCATGAGCTTGAAAATAGTGCACCAAAACAAAAAATATTTTTGAAAATAATTTGATATGCGAATTCAATAAATGAAAAAAATTCAATTCTTAAATTGATTTTCATCTCTTATTAAATCAAGTGGTTCATTTTTCTTTTTCAAAGAAAATGGCCACACTGACTAAAAATCGTAATTGGGAATTAGCGACCCAACATAGTCCAATCGAATTGTATAATATGTATGATCGACGAACGTTAAAAATGATCTTCGAGAATATAAATGAATCAAATCTAATAGATCAATATTTGGAAAAGTGTAAACAAGACTTTAAAAAGAAGGTACTTAATGAGAAAATGAACAGCTTTTGGAAAGAATTTGATTATGATAACATCAAATTGATTGATAAACATAATAGCTCCGAAATGAAGCATATATCAATCAAGGTATTTCATAAAATTAATCATCTTTTTACAAAAATTTCTGAATGGATTCAATGTCCGATTTTCGAACTAATTTTTGGTAACAATTTTCAAGGTCTCAACAAATTTCGTAATTTACTTAAAGTATATATTAGAGCCGCTTTTGAATGGGAAATTCATCACTCATTTTATCACTGTCTTTTCATTGCTTATTCATACGGTTTTAAATTATCGATGAGCCTAAAAGATCGACTTAATACTAATAAACAAGATCTTGATCAAACACAAAGCGAACGTTTGTGTAATTTGTGTAAGAGTTCGAGTACAGAAACTCTTAACGCAATTTGTAATGATGATTCGATGGAAATTGAACGACGAGAACAGTCAACAAATTTAGTGAAATGTACTTGCAAGAGAACAATGGAACATTTTATCCAAATGAATAAACAGTTGAGGGAGTTAAATTTGTTAAAAATAATAGCAAATGATGCAATTTTATCAACCGTTCATTCACATATCGAAAAGTATATTAAAGAGAATTGTAAGAATAATCTTGAGATTTCCTGGTTAGAGCGACTTGAAAGTTGGGTCGAAGAAATTGTAATTGAATGGTTAAAAGTTAGTATTTTATAATACGATATAATCAATTTTTTATAATTAATTTTTTTTGAATTCTCGATTCAAAAAGGTGATTTATGGAGATATCGATCAAACATCAGCTAATGTTAGTAATAGCAAAGATAGACTAACACACTTTATCTATGAAACATATGGCCAGATTAGAATCGAGCAAATGTTCGACATAATTATTGAATATCCAGATTCAGAAGCAGCTTTAAAAGATCTAAAATATTGTATTGAAAAATGCACTGGATATCGCGAAAAAGGTAAATTTTCATTTTTTTTTACTTGTAATAATTTATATTTCATATTATTTTTTTTTTCAAATGATTAATTCAAAGTGATTGACAATTTAAAAGAAAGTTTCGAAATACGTCTTTTACATCCGGGTGTTGCAACAAATGATATTTTAACTGCTTATATTCAAGCGATACGTGCACTTAGAATACTAGATCAATCTGGAGTAATTCTTGAATTGGTGTGTGATTCAGTAAAAAAATATTTAATTAGTCGAGAAGATACTGTACGTTGTATAATTACAGCATTGACCGATGAAGATTCAGAACTTATACCCGAGTTAACTAAAAACACACAACCGGTAGATGAAGGTTAGTATTTGCTTAAATTAGTTATCTCTATTATGATTAAAAATATGTTAGAATAAAATTTATCAAATGAATTCTTTTTTTAGGAAATCAAAGTGACGATGAATATATTTGTGAACATTGGGAAGATTGGCAACCAGATCCTTTAGATGCTGGTAAATTAACTAATTCATCCCGATCAAGATCACTTCGTAC
>BLXL01002182.1:0-18976 GCA_023170135.1 Acarapis woodi
AAAAAAAATTTTTAGCAATAAAATCAAGTTGTAAATAAATTGGTGTGGTACAAAAACTAATTAAAAAGTTTACTAGACATTGATAGGTTCGAAAAAAAAATTCGATAAAAAAAGAGAAAAAAAAAATTTCATATCAAACATCATACAATGGTTCATTTAAAAATCGTGATTCGAATTTTTTAGACTAATATATAAAATTTCTCGAAAATAGCTTATTACCCGAAAGTTATGACTTATTCAAAGATTGATAAATTTTATACTTTTAGGAGTAGATTCAAAAAAAGCAATTTTTAATCTTAAAAATAAAAATCTATTTTTTTTAAATCAAGATTCTCACATGCTAAAAACATATTTCTAGTAATGCAAAACCACTAAAGTAATCATCAGTGATGAGGTGACACAGCCATATAATGAATATTTTTTTTTGTATATAAAATAATATCAAATTTTGAAAGTTAAAAGTAATTTTAAAATTTCTATACTGTTTTAGAATTTCATTTGATCTAAGATGGATTTAAATAATAAAAAAAATATATATATTTTTATCTATTTTTAAATGAGAAAAAGTAATTAAATAGCAAATTTGTGTTAATTTATGTTTTGAGTGATTCAATTTGTTTTCGAGAGAAAATCGTGTAACGGTAATTGTTAAAAATTATTTTGTTGAAAAAGTAAATCTACATGCTGCTTAAGATATTAAAGACAAGTAAAGTTCAAATTATTGGTCTCTTTTACTAAATTTTTTTTGAATGTCGGATTCATACTTATCGCATGTATTTTTTTTCTTTAAAAAAAAATAAAATATGTGAAATATTTTAAAATATTCAAACAAATTCATTTTGGTAATGTACCTAAAAAATGTCTCTCATAATATTAATCTCAATTTGTTGCTTAAACATATTAAAATATTGGTATTAACAAAAATTTTTTTTTTTTTGTGTGCAGTTTTTAGCTACAAAATATAAACTATCTTAAGTGAAGAATCTTCAAAAACAGTCATGATGTGCGAAGTATATGCCGCATATAATTACGTCTTATTTAATAGCCAAGAAAAAAATCTTTAAATATTCCATTAAAAGTAACGGTTTCATTTCTTTTTTTATTTCCATTTAAATTTTTTCTATCTTCAATACACACTCATAATAATCGGATATTTAAATCATCGAATAAAAATGTTGAAATGAATTTTTTTTACACAAGTATCAATAAAAAATAAAAATATTTATAGACAATGATAATCAAGAATTTTTTTTGTATTCAAGAAACCCAGTAAATTGACGAAATCAAATGATGTTTATAAAATTTTAGAGTGTCGATATCATTATAAACCATATTAAGGTTTATTACGTGCATCAGAAACATGTTTCATGACCAAATTAAAAAATTGAACATCTGTATGCATCTGTTTGCTAAATTAAAAGACAAGTTCAAATCTTACAAAAAAAAATAATTCTTAAAAATTCATTTGCAAGTGGGAACACAATAGGCCATATATTACATTTAATAATAATACACCCTTTATGCAAACCAGATTTAAATACGAAATTTTTAAATTAAGTTTAATCCAAATATATATTGGATGTATTATGTACAAATATTTCATTTAAAATTATTGTCGTTTTGTAGTCAAGACATATGCTAATATAATCTAATAACAATAAAATTGATTCTATGGCTCAAATTAGAATAAAGAGAAATGATTCTCATTGATTAACATGTTTAGATAGTTGATTGGTTGATACTATTGCACTCGAAATATAAATTTTTATAGCTGGTAGAATGTATTTTTGAATGAACAGTTTATGCTATCTTACAATTGTAATTCGAACACAATGATGTCATTACATTTTCAATCTTTATCACACTGCACACATATTTTGTGAAAATATATTTCATGATATAATTATGATTTTTGTTAATTTGATATAGATCTAAATTTATTATTTATACAAGTTTTTTTAAACCCTTATAATAGTCAAAAGAAAAAAATAATAAAATATAATTCTTTACACACAAGTTACGTAAGCCTGAAGTGCATGCTTTTGAAATGAAATCCAATGTTAAAAAAATTTGGACTCAATTCAAATGAAAATTATAGTTGAGTTATTAATTTTAAATCTCAATCATTTTGTAAGGAACTTTTTTTGAAAAATTATATCACTTGTTTATCATAAAAATTTCTTCAATATTAAGACGTTCATAACTATAAATATTATTTTATTATATTATATTTATGTTTTTTTTCATTATATACAATTATTAAATTTTATATTTAATCAATCTTCCTGATTTATTTCTAATTTATTTTTTCTAGGTGTTTTTCAGTATTTTTTAATCATATATACATATAATTTTTCAATTTTTTTTTTATTTCAAAGTTTTTGATTGATTTTCGAATTATTAAATATTAATATTACATTTTCATATTGTTTGTATTATCTATGATCCGTTCAATATTGATTTGAAATGAATTCTTATCATTCATAATATATTTTTTGTGCCATGATTAAGATTAATTCATAAATAAAAATTGGAAATTTAGCATTGAAATTTAGAAAAAATCGTATCATTTTTTATAATTCAATTTATTATTATAATTTCTTTATTTTGAAATTATATCAATTTTTTAGTTGTTAAATTAGAATTGATTAAATATTTTCAAAATTTCGCATTATCTTGAATAAAATTAGGAGTAAATAAATCAAAAATTTTAGAGGTATTTCAATTTTCGAACTTTCATTATTTGATATGAACATATTTCTAACCTAATAAATTTTGAATTTCACAAATTATAATTTTATTATTAAAGTAATTTCGAATATTCACCACAAAAAAAGATAAAAAAATTTATCGATTATTTGTAAAGGATATTCTTGATTGATAAATTTCTATTTTTAATAATTTCGTAAAAAGATATATAGACTTTGAGTAGATAATTAGAATTATCTTTGATTAAATTTCATGTTACATTATAATAAAACATAAAGTTATAATTATTAAGCTTATTTCCAAATTATGTTTGAAAATAAAAAGATAGTTTTTCACTTGAAATTGAAAAAAAATGTATACCAAAATGGCTTCACTTAAGAAATATTAAGTGCTGATATTTCCAAGACCGCACCTTGTTTGAAATCGAAAACTGTTAAAATTCAGTGAGCAAAATTTTTTCATGTATTTAATAGATTTTTGTAAAACAATTCATGTGAATCAATTTTCATCTTAAACTATAAAAATGATTAACAAAGATTGAATATATACATACTATTATTATTATATATTATTATATATTTTAATACTAAAGTCAAATATGAACCCAAAAAGAATAATTTGAATTTCGAATTTCTTCCATCAGAGCACATAATTTTACATTGAAAAAAAAAAATTTCACAAATAAGGACTCGGTGATTTTACTTCCTTTTTTTCAACATTTTCAAATTTTTCCACCTTTTTTTATTTTTTCAGCGTGCTCAAAAAATTGTTGATAAACAGTTTTAAAACCACACACGCATATTTTAAGCGATAGGTTCATAAAAGTTTCAAACAGTGTAAAGTTAGCACATATTTTTAGCATTCAAAATGCACCTTTGAATTTCGGACTTTGAACATAAAATAACTATAAAATAAACGATATTTCCATGAATAATATTAATTAAATGCAATTTGAGTAGTATTTTTGTGTGAAATTGTGTGGATAGGTATAATGAATGATTGGAATAATTAAAGGCATATGAAAAATGTGTGCTTTATTTTTTGAGTATTTTGAAATAAACTAGCAGGATATTTAATCACTAAATTGTCCTAATAGCTGTGGATTGATCAGGTGATATAAACAAATAGATCAAAGATTTAGCCAAAAATATTAAGCAATCAGATAGCAAAAAAAATATTGCAGGTTTAAATTTTTTTTAAGTAATTAAAATAAATATATGTTAGAAATTATTTTTTTTATTCCTAAAATTCTGAAATTGATACTTTATGTATCGAAAATTTAAATTACCTAAATAAATAAATAAATAAATATTTTTTTCAATCAAAATAAATCTTTTTAAATCTGCATAAATAAATAAACCGTTAGCATGATGTTATTTGATAAATTCTAAAGCATTAGCAAAACAATAGAATAGAGATTTCTTTTATAATTATTGATAATCTAGCGTCAATACTTTACACTATATATAGTCTTTGAAATGATTCTTTGTTTGTAATCTCTTGATATTAGTATGAGCACAAATATATGATTTGATAAATTATGTTTTTACCATTCAATATTACACTTTCATCTTCCATACAATTTGACTTAATCATGATCTACTTACATGAAACCTTAATTTTAATTTTTTTTTGTAATATATTGAGTAGTATAATATATTAATAAAAAATTAATATATAAAATTTGAAACCTTTTTTAAAAATTTGAACAGAATTTCAAACATAGCGTGGCTTATTAAACTGTTTGGCGTTTACATTTTAACGTTATACTTTTATAATCAACAAGTTTTTTTTTAAAATACACGATGTGAATTTTAAAACTTGTATTGAATTTAAGAAAATCGACAATCGTGCTTTTGATGCGTATTTAAGTTGTTTTTTCTCTTGACTGAAGCAAAAGCATTTTTTTGAGATCGAATTATGTTATTAAATAATGAATCGTGCTTTTATTTGCAAAAAAAATTATTTTAAAAAACTTTGACATTTGACTAACTGTAATATTCGTAGATTTTTAAAAATAAGATTAAAATACATTTAGTTTTGTATTTCCAATCATATTTTATCGAGGGTATTGTTTTTATATACAGAAAGCGGCTCGTGATTTTGACTTTAATGAGTGTTTGTATATGAAATTATTTCATTAAAATTATTTGATAATATTATCTTGGTTCGAAATGCCGCCTAAATAAGTTGAAAAAAGTGTTGCGACAAAATGATTCAATCATTACTCAGATTTACAGAAAAGATCAAAAAGTTTTCAAATCGTGACCAAAAACTATTTTTCAATCTAATATTTCTATCAACAAATATTGAACATTAAGATAAATATTTTATTTATTATATTGGAATGCGCTTAAGTATGAATTTATAAAAGATTTGGTCACTGAAAATTACAAATTGTCGAAAACTTCATGAGCTTCACAGCAGCTTAATTGATTTATGCTAAAAGAATAAAATAAATTAATTAATAATTAATTAAATTTACAAAAGGAAATAAATAAATTTTTCATTTGAGCAAGTTAGCCTGATCGGTTGAACAAGAAAATCGAGAAAAAAATCAAAATTCAACTATTTTATGGCTTTATAAAATACAAAAATAGCTACATAGTTTTTAAGCATTATCGGAAAATTCAACAAGTTTTGTATAATTTTTTTAATGTTTAACTTACTCTTTAGATTGAATAATCATTATTTGTGATCTGTTGATAATAAATGAAAATGATAAATACTTTAGTTTTTAAATTTTAAAAATCATTCACTGAAAAAATCATTTTGCACATAATGATTTAATTAAATTAAAAATCTCATCAATTCAATCAAAAGGCCTTATACAATTTTTTCATTTTTTTTTTTTTATTTTGCTATTAAAATTCTTTTTCAAAAGAACTCTTTAAAAAATAGCCTATTAAAAATTGGAGAAAAAATTCAAGCAAAAATAGACGAAAAAAATTAGGCAAGTTATTTTTTTCAAGAATCAAGCTTACAAAATTTTTAAATGTGCTGTTAATTGAATTAAGACGTTTTAATTGAAAAAAAAATTGAAATAAGTATTGATAATTGTAAATGCATGAAGTTGTAAATTTTTTATTTTTTTGTTTCTCAGAACTTAAAATTATAATACCTCAATTCACTTAATGAACTATAATTCAAAAAATTCAAAATTCAGAATATAAATTAGTTATCAATAGATTTGTCAGTTTTGCAGTTTGTTGAGATATAAAACTTGGATAGTAACACTAACTTAGAAAAATATTGGTTATCAAATATTTTATTTTATTTTTTTTTTTCGCTTTAATCACTTCGATTTTATAAAATTGCATCTGGATTTTATTGAGTATTAAAAGTATTTGCAAATTAATAAAATTTTGTTCTGCATGGTCAGCAAGTGTATGGATCTTTCGCTAAAATATTCTAAAAATGAGAACCTATTTGGGAATAATCACTCAAATAAGAATTTTATAGTTCAACATTATTCAATAAATTGAACTTAGCATTCTGAAAGCTATAATCTAACATCAATGCTTATCGCAGTAAATTCATGAACATTTTGAAAACTACATGTAGCATACCACCAAGATGTTATAAAATGGAGCAACTTTAAATGCAATTCTTATATTAAATCTTTTTATAAATCAGACAAGATTACGAAAATCTTGAAGACTAGTGTAAAATTGGGAAGATTTATATACTAAATGTTAATAAAAAAAAAAGGCAAAAATTTTCTTTAGCCTCTTTGCCAAACATCAAAATAAACAAAAGAGTCTAGTATAAATAAATCAATAGAAGCGCAAAAATTCGGACTTTTGAATAAATAGGAACCCACCTTTGCTACCTGTACACAAATAAATTTTCTTCAACGAAATTATTTCATACCATTTTTTAAAAATATTCCTCAAATTTAAAATATATTTTAGCCTGAAATTCATTAGAACAATATTTATTAGGCTATTCAATTTTTAAAAATTAAATTTACAAATTCATTTTAGCTTCTATCATCAAGATCGAGATAAAATGTGCTCATTGTAGATTAAAAAAGTATTATGCCGATAACTAAACATTCAAATAGTTGATTATAACTGGATGAATTATTGAGTTTTTATTTAGCTTCTTTTTTTGTAGGTACAAGCTTGTGTCTGTATACTAATGTGTAAAAGATTTCAATAAACAAAAGACTCAACACAGTAAATTATTTGGGTGTAAGAGATGAAGTAAAAGTTAAATTTGAAATTTGAAAAGCGAAATAAATTTAAACCACCCAACCAAGAAAGCATCCGCTTCCTGTAAACATAATATATAAATTTTCGAATCATTTGTGTGAATGATTTCATAAAATTTTTTTGAAGCAAAAATAAATTATTGACGTAATTTAGTCAAAAATTTTTTAAATAGGTTAGAATAAACTCATTGAGTTATAAATTAAAAAATTTCTATTTATGCGTTCACATTGACCAAAAAATAAATTTCAGAAAGTAATGAACTGTGACTCAGAACACGACTTGAGAGATTAACGAATCACAAAATCAAAAGAATGAACATTTATTTGATTAGATGACCATACAATTCCACATATAATATTTACTATATATTAAATAAATTTATCTATTTTTTTGACTCAATAAGGTAAAAGAAACCTGTAGCACCTAGACACTTTTCATTTTTTAATGATCTTTTTTATGTGCACCCCAAGTTTGTTGATAAAAAAGAAATTTCATCATAATTAACAAGCATGCTTTATTATTTTATAGAACGTTTGGTGCTGCATCATATTTGAAGAACAGATTGTTTATTAGCTTTATTTTTTACTGAAATTTCATGCATTGCTACTAACGATAAAGGTCTATTTGAGGTTTTAATATTAGTGGGGGAGTGAATTTTTTCATAGGAAAACTTAAGAATAAAATGTTACGCTAATAAACTTGATTCGCATAAACTTAATTTCAGGGTGCTAAAATTGTTGAAATATAACTTGAATTTTTTTTTTTTGTGCACAAACTAAAACTAAAATCAGTAAATTTCAAATAAATTCATGACCAGCTAGCATCATTTCTAATTTTATAACATACTCGATCATCATCGAGATATAATCTAATTTTTTGAAACTATTTCAATAAACAATAATTGAGAATAAGAATAAAAAAATGAAAAAAAAAAAAAAAAGACAATTTCATCATTTGATTACATAAATGTAGTCTATAATTTTTTAGACTTGATTGGCTATCATTATTAAATAAATTCGATATAAGATGGGTAGTTAAATTTAGAATGATCGAATAATTCGCAAAAAAAAATATACATCTATTAAAATTTAGTAAGGTATATTTCAAAATAGAATGCATAAATCGAATTTTATATTTATCATTTTAGAATTATTGATCAAATTTCGGTTCAACATTAATTGACGCATAGAAATTTTAGTTGAACGAAAAAATAAGCTATTCAAAAGCAGATACAAATAAAAATTTTTAAAGTTCTATTATTTATATAAAAAATAATTTTTTTTTAATTTTTTCTTTTTTCAAACAATTCGAGTTGATTTTTGAATTTATTCAATGGTGAAGAAATCCGATTTTGTTAAATACAATATCAAATCTCAACTGAAATGAATATATTAGAAATTTCTTAATTTGAAAAAACAAACTTTTCATTTTAAAGTTTTTCAAATTATTGAGAAAATTGTTCTTATCAAATCAATTTAGCGTTTATATGGTCTATGTTCTTGATCAATATTAAGAGAAGCAAAATTAAGCCCTAAAATCAAAATTTATAATTTATGAATTATAATAACTTATATATATATGTGTAAAATTTTATAAATTAAGACAAGGGAAAAAATAGTATTTACATCACAAAAATTCAACAGCAAACATTTATTAGAACAAATATGATTGAACGAGTTGAAAATTAACAAATCACAATTTTTCAGATCATTAGTGATGTTGTTTGTTCAATAAGCATTTCATAACCATAAATTATCAACTGTCTAATTTTTTTTTGTTCATTTACTAATTATAGTTCGGAAAACAAAATTTTATAATCTGAATTTTGAATATAAAAACATAATTCGTATAAAAAAATATGCTTTATTTGTTGTTCATCACAATTCAACTTATTTCAGGCTCTAAAGTTTCGAACAAAATCAAAAATGATGATTCAGCATCGAAAATAACTAAGTTATTTTGCTAAAAAAACGCTTTAGTACAATATCTTAATTTTACATATATTGAACTCTTCAATAACTTTAAATTGACATTTGATTTTAGAAATTTTTGAAAATATAAATATTATAAAATTGAACAAGTTCCACAAAAGTTTAATAATCAATCGTGTTTCACGAAGCAAATCAAGGAGAGTCCAAATAACTTTAGATGTGGATTTGATTTCAGCAAAAAAAAACAACATATTTTATAATCAAAATTTATCATCGTAACAAATAAGAAAAATAATGATTTTTTTAAGATTAGTAAAATTAAGACAAATTTAAATTATAAATTTTACAACCTTTTCTTTTTAATTGTGAATGATTATTTTGATGACAAGTTATCTAATTCAAAAGTGAAATTACACAAGTTCACGCAAGTAAATGTAATAAAATTCAAATATTCATCTAAAAGGATAAGGTTGGATTTTTCCTAAATATGAATCAATTAATTTTTGATTATCGAAAATATGTATAACTTCATTATTATATTTCAAAAAAAATAATAGTCTGCTATTAAAATTAGCTAATTTTGTTACAATCGAATAATTTTATGATTTTTTATTATTTTATAAATAAGATTATAATTCCTATTTAAATTTTTTGATATATCCATTTCATTTCTTAATCAATATTTATTTAAAAGATTGTAACCAAATTTTTAGTATAAAATCAGATTTTTTTCAAATTATTCGATTAGTCAAATATTGAAATTGAATCGTTTTGAATTAAATTTTTCAGTCCAAAATGATTTTTTAAAATTCGTTTTTTTTTACAATTTAGAATTTCGAAAAATTTTTCGTAACTTGTCTTTCACCAAAATGATTAGAAATTATTTTGTGATTTATTTTTTAATTGCTATCATTTACATCATTTGTTTTGATTTATCATTCAGTAAAGATCATTCAACTAATATTGTTCTCAAAGGTGAGTTTTTTAGATTTCAATTTAAAAATTTGCATCGTATTTCAAAATATGTTAAAAAATAGCCATGTAATTTTTTAAAGATATTTTAAACTAATAATTAAATTGCAGACCATTGGTCAGGTGAGCATATTGTCTTACATTCAAACGGAAAAAAGAAAAGTCAGAATATAGTAATAAAAGGTAAATTCTTTAGGGATTTTGATCATGTATTAAAAGATAAAATAATATATTTTCATATGTAGGAGGACATAGCTGTGGACATGGTTGGCACGATCATCATCATGGACATCATTGGTGGTAAATAATTGATTTAATTAGAAATCAATACTTAAATCTTTATGACCAGCAGTCATTTTTTTGATTACTTTTTGTGGTTACTAATTGGTTAGATAGTGAATTTATTAATTCAATAGGAGTTCAAAATTTTTTATTTTTTATTCGATATTCAAAATTTATGTTTAAAATACTGAGTATTTATGTTTTTTTTTTTTTTTGTTTGAATTTTTTATTTATTTATATCCATTTTTAAATAAATATTAAATCTCTATTCAGACTCATTTTACTTTTATCAAAATGAAATATAAAATTTATTTTTTTTTCCTTTTAAAAAAAATTTTTTTTGAGATAAACAGCTATTTTTTATCATTTACTTTTTTTCTATAATATTTATAATATCTCAGCGGAAGTATATTATTTGAATAATATTTAAAAAAAAAAAATCAAATCAAAAACCTCAAATAAATTCGCAATTATGTATTAATTTGAAAAGATCCAATTTATTTTTTGTTTTAAATTATCTCAGATGTCTAAGATTGAAATTATTTCATTATTCATTAATAATTATTATTAATTATTTTGAATCGTTGGAGCTGCTTTGAAAAAAAATTCATTTTTAATTTTGTTCTATTTTTTTAATATTTTGAAAGCAAAAGAAAAGTTTTTTCTATTTAAAAAAAATTTTACATGAAAATTTTAGTATTAACTAAATTATTTTGATAATTCATGTTCGAAATAATCTAAATGTTTAAATCAAATTGAATCAATATATTTACAACTAGATTATAATTTTCTTAAACAAGTTTGAAACTTGCACTTAAATTTTTCAATCATAAATTATGAGTTGTTTTTTGCAAATTAAAATTTTTCTAACATATGTAGGCATGATTTTTGGATTAAAATTTTTCAAAAAAAATTTTAATTATAGAGCTTTATTTTTGATGCTTATAATTCTAAAATACCCAAAAAATTAAAAAGAATTTAATTTTTAATAAAAAAAGATGTCAAAACGAATATTCAATACATTAATCGGTTCTAGTTTGAATCAAAAGTGCGAAACTATAATTGTTTGATCTTTTTTAAATACAAAAAAACTACATTAAAAAGAATCTTTGATTTTCTATAAGCATTATGTAAAAAAGTCAAAATCGTCTTAGTTTTTAATCCGTTTTTTTTTAAAGATTTCAAAAAAATTTAGTCAGCTCTTCTTAAACAAGGAAAAAATTGAAATATTTTTTTGGGTAATTCTTATCAAGTATATGGTCTGTATACCTTAAGATAATCTAATAAGACTAGTATAACACATTTTGAACTTTGAAGAAAATAAAAATTAAATAAAAAAAACCATATTGAATTACTCTTTGCTAAGCTATTTCGATTATTATTTTTAATAGACATATATAATTTATACTATATAACTAGAAAACTTGAATTTTGAATTAAAATGAAAAATCAGATAATTTTTTATTGGATGATTGAAAATCACTAATCAAATTATATACTTCGAATTCGAGACTCTTTTCAACTTAAAAATATTTTTTTTTCTCAATTCAAATTTTTTAATTAGTTATATGTTTGATAATTTTCGAAGATAACTTACTAGATCAATTTTTTTCCAATCAAAAGTTTTGATGGATTTATAAAAATAAATTTAAAAAAAATTTAAAACAATTATTTGGCAGTTAGCTGATAATTAATACTTTCGAATTCATTTGCAAAGAAGAAAAAATGTGAAGCAATCAATTTTTTCAGATACAAACTTAGATAAAAATTAATACGAAGCTCAGTTACGAATTACAAACAGGCAGAGTATTAAATTTACATCGATGTTTTGGTATATTTTTAGTAAATTTGACTAAATAGAATAAGAATATTGAATTTCAAAATCCAAAAAAAAGAATTAAAAATTTTTTACAAATTGTTGATTCAAATGCATGTCAAACACATTAGAAAGATGAATTTCATGGAATTTTTATATGTGCTATTATTGTTCTTTTTATCAAGAAATGGCTTTGAGTTTTTTTTTTATAAAAAAAAATACTTTTTTATCAAAAGGTACTTAAAAAGATGATTTCCAATCAAAATTTTCTTTAACATTAAAAACAATAAAATATCAAAAAAGCTTTTAGTAAGAGCCTCTGATCAACGTCAGTCAATTATGAATCACTATTTAACGAGATTTCGATGGTGAAAAAGCTTCAAAAATGTAGTTTGTAAATTAACTTTGATAAGATTCGTTTTTGTCACGGGACAAAATTTACTCTCTTTTCAAAAATAATTTTTGTGAAAAAAAACAATATGAAATAGAAATTCAGATAATTTAACAATTTTCGGCAAATTGAAATGGTAAATTATGTGGATTAGTGATTATTTTGAATAGTGATTTGTTGTTGGGAAACAAAAATTCAAGATTAAATCTTAAGTTAATCTTCAATTTAATCTGTAAGAGATAAAAAGGATTTTTTGCTAAAATATCTAAAACAATTTTGATAGTATAACAAAAGAATGCAAAATCAGAAAGTAGTTCCAAAATTTTAAAAAATGAAATGAAATTTTAAATACGAAATTTCGGCTAAAGAGTCGTGGCTATAAAACTGGATCCTAAATCTTAAAAGATCATTATTATTTTTTATCTTTACAATTCTATTTTCATAAAGACAACTTCAATCATATGAACAAAATCAACTCAGTTTGAAAAAAAAATGGAAAAATAGAAAATGTAAAATTTCACATTTGCAAGTAGTATTTTTATTTATAAATTTTTTTCACTTTTAAATATTCTTCTTCTAACCAAAATATTAAAATTATAATTGAAAAAATTAAAAAAAAACATAGACTTTTTTTATATATGAGATATATGTATGAATAAACTTAAGTATAATAAATATAAATAGAATAATATATAAATGTATAAATTTAGAAATGAGAAAAAGTGTGAAAATTGACAATTTGAATGAGAAAAGAATTAATTTGTATAATTCAAATGCAATTATTAAGCAAATATAGCCTGATAAGCGTTATAAAAGTGCTTGAGAATATTTGTTATGTTATGAATAATGCTATGAATTATTAGCTAAAATAAAATATTTAATTTCTATGTATCGAACACTATTTCATATACATAAAATTAAAAATTATGATATATGTTGTAAAATTAATTTTAATTATTCAAAATATGAAGAAAGTTAAAAAAAGATTGAATTTTTGCTAAAATAAGAAGCTCTCGTAAATTTTTTTAATATAAAAAATTTATTATCTTTAGAGCTGGGTAGAATTTGATTTTAAAAATAATTGAAAACATTTTATTTAATTAGCATAGGATACTACTGACACATTTACATAATGTGCATCAAATTAGAAAAATTTATTATGTTTTTTGATAATTTATATTCCGAATAGCATAAGTTGAAAAATTTATCCAATTTTGATTAATTTTACAATATTAAATCGAACTATATTTATCAATACTCTATATTAAACAAGTTAATCTACTACTTTTTATCTAAGAAATACAGACAATACTAATTGTTTTTAAATTTTTGAGCTGACAAATTCGTTAAAATTTTTCAACTTTTTGCTAAAAAAAATGGAAAAATATTTGAATAATTTCTTTCGACTAACAAATTGGTATAATATTTTCGTCAAATTAAAAATTGAATTCAAATAATATTGCCAAAGAATAAAAAATTTAAGATTTAAAAAATTTTTTAAAAGAAAATCTTTTTTCTCGAATCAAATTTCTGAAAATTATTAGATTATTTTACTAATGATAGAATATTTTAATCCAAATGTGAATTAGAGAATCAATTTTATTCAATTCGATTGTGAATTTGAATTGCTGCTATATTAAAATTACTCCCAATATAAAAATTTTCGAACTAATTATTTATTTAATCGATACATGATTATAAATACGTCACATAATCATAAAATATGTAAAACAGATTTTTTTTTTTGGTGTTCAATTATACTTTTTACCCATTTTATTTATATACTGATATATTGATATCTCATTGAAAAAGGGTTGCCCATCACATTTTTGATATTGATCAGATTAGATATGAGCTGATGAATAAATATGCCAAAATCTATTGTAAAAGCACCCTTTATTGAATACTTTTGCTAAGTAATCTTGTTATTGTATTGTCAAGCCTGTTTTTCAATTAGCTTTTTCAATATGATAGCATTCAATAATATTTTTAATTACATGAGTCTTCAAATTAATCAACCGTCTTTTTTTCTTGAGAATTAATTATCAAAACTTAATTGGCATGGATGATTAAATTAAATTTTTTTTTGTTAAGTTGTAAGTTTTCAACCAAAATTAAATGTCTAAACAAATATATCACATTGAGAAATTGTTACTATTTGATTAAGCGATAAAAAGAAACCACTAAAAAAATTTTTTTAAATAAATGATTGATTTCAATAAAAAATTTTTGCTAGTTCCAGTATCGGCCAATTTTATACTTGTTTAGTAATTTTTATTATTTTAAATGAATTTCAAAAATTTTGATTCACAGATAATGTTTATTGATATGAACATTATTTCAATAAATTCAAGCATTTCAAAGTTTTATAATAATCAGATATTCGAAAATTTGTAAAAAATATAAGTTTAGAAAATTAAAATGATAATATAATTCTATAAATTTATTTGCTTCATAAAATGTACAAATTAATTGTTATTACCAACATTGAAGATCAAATTTTGTATCGAAACAAAAATAATCATTAAGTTTTTGGTAATTTTGAAAAAGATTGAAACAAAAAAAAGCAAAGCTAAAAATTAGTTTGATTTTTTTTCAATTAGCTTTTTAGAATTGAAAATAAATTAATTTGAAAACAAAAAAAAATTAATATAAATTTCAACAAATAATACTCGGACAGTTAACGAATCATTGAAATTAACTTGTTCATAAATAAAACTTGAAAGTTTATAGAAGTGCAGGTTACTTACAAACGAGTTTATTCTATATCATCAAAATTAAATTTGTTTATTTTTCTGTATCTTTATTTTTAAGTTTCGCTTGAAAATTAGAATAAAATCAATTTTTATTAATTTTTGCTATTTTTCAAAAAATTTACGAAATATTTTGGCACTTCTAACTAAATCTAATAAATGATTGACACGAAAGAATTGTTTTAACTAAAAGTGATGTAATTTTATTTCACGTTATCATTGATGCAAAAATCATACTTAGATTTAAATTTTTTATTTGTTTTGGAAATTATATCAAATTTATTTTTGTAAGTAAATAACAAAAGTAGTAGAAATAAAAATTATTTTGATTATCAATATTGATTAAATCTTATTCACATTGAAATTTATACAAATCAACAGATAATAAAGATTGTTAAATTAATAATTACGTATAATTTTATACGTATAAATCTTTTTCAAATTTTATTTATTGTAAAAATTACTGATCTCATTCTTAATATTCTTAATAAAAAGCCTTTAGAAGATAAACTGAAAAGTTATAAATGAAAAAGTTTCTTTAAAAATTTAAACATATGCCACATTTTTTCTTACTTTTTTCAATATCTAATCAAATTTAAATGAAAAATAAAATGAAGAATTTTTTTTGCTTTTTCTGTATCTTCTATTTAACGCGTTAAATCTTTTATTGATGTATATCAAAAAATTTTATAATAAAAGAAAATGATTTATAGCATTGATAAATAACCTTGTCAGCTAAAATATTAAATATTTCATCAAAAATTTAAGAATAACTTGAAATAAAAATGAACCAATTATTTGAAATTCATTTATGAATTAATCAAAGGCAATCTATTATTTAATATAAATTATTTTTATCGCATTCAATGTGAAACGGTAATAAAAATTAAAATAATTTTTTTAATCATAGACGGTAGTTGATTAAAGACAAACACCTTCACACAAATGATTAAAATTTTTTAGTTTAATTTGTATTGATAATCATTATCAGTAAAATTTTTATGTGAAAATGATTGTTGATATTTTGATAAATACATAAGGTTCTATAATAACTTGTTTGATGATTTAATTCTAGATTTAAAAATTGAAGACTTTAGTTTTCAATTGAGCAAATAATTTGAAAAGCAATTTTTTATCATGTAAAATAGATGAATATTTTAAAGTGCAAATGAGAATAGATTTTCATATATAAAACATAATTGATTAATTTGTACAAGTCGAGCTGAAATTGTCACATTACCTTGTGCATGTAATGCATACACAGGGACAGTAGATCAATGAAACGATCTTACGTTAACTGTAAAAGATATATTATCAAATAGGACAAGTTTAATATCTATTCATATTTTTTATAGTAATTTACAAAATCGAATACTTTCAAAATAAATATTTGTTGAAAAAAGAGAAAACAAAAATTCAATTAGCTTAATTGATAAAATTTTCATTATTTCAGGAGGTCAGAAAAGTCTATCTGATTGAGAAGCTATTTAATAATTTATTATATTTTAAAACTTTCAAAAATAAAATTTTAATAATCCAAATGATTTTTAATAAACTAGCTGTGAATTGAGTTTCGAATGATGAGTTAACAAAATGATTATAAGTGAATAAAAAAGTATTTCAAGAGTCATGAATTTGTATGGTTTTTTACGTATGTTGAAATGTTTGATTGAAAATTTATATAAAAAATCCTGATATTTTTAAATGCGAATGATCAAATTCTAGAAAATTATATCACTGTAGATTCGTCTATCATAGTTATCAAAAATTTTAATTCAAAAAATTTAAAAGTGAATTATTAGATGATTAAATCAACTTATATTTTGCTAAGAGAAAAAAAATATAAATTCTTTCTCAAAATTATTTTTAAAAATAATTTTTAATAAAAATAATTTGAAAGAATTTTTTTCGAAAATTTTGTAAGTTATGTGTTGATAAAATAAAAGTTCGAAATTACACTTTCGAAACTTATATAACATATTTCTTTATCGAAAGATAATGTTTTGATGCGAACAGATCAAAACACATAATTGATTAAACTTAAAATTTAAAGCTTATCTTCAAGACAGTAAAAATTTCAGTTAATTCAAAGTTTTTTTTAATATAAGAGTCAATTACAATTGAAAAGCTAGAACAATTTAAATTAAAAAAAAACAATGATCAATTAAGAATAAGATTAATTAAGCAATTACGTTGGTTATTCTTTACTGAATTGCAATAAATTATTTTTTCCTCAATAATTGAAAATTAAACAATGTATTTTTTTTTCAAAAAATTTTCAACAAATTTTTTTTATTTGAGATAGATTTCAGGCTTTCAAATAAAATAATTTAAATTTAAGATTCGTAGATTTTTGAAAACGCAGTGAATATAACTTTTTGAACATAATGTTAAATCAATCAAAAATATTTTTATCAATTAAGTTCATATTATTATACTTGAAAATAGATCAATATGTAGATTATCAAATTCCAATTAAAGATGATACTTAAAATATTAAGACATTGTACTAAAATGAAACATTACATTAAATTTTTGTGATTTAAGTTTAATGCTGGGTTACGTTATGTTGTAATACAAAAAATTTCATTGAAATTAAGAATCGCTTTAAATACTATTACTTGAATAAGATTCACAAATTTAAATTATTAAGATAAGTAATGTTCTAAATAATTTGATTTCTTACTATAATACATGTGTAAATGGAATATTTTTAAAACATGTATGCACTATATATTGTTTTTGATGATACCTTCTTTAAATTTATGTTTTTTTATCAATTTTATTATCTTTTCGAAAATGATCAAATGATCTTCTATCAAGCATATGTAAAAACAATGTTCCGCAAGACACATGAAAATATCAATTATATAAAGATTGCTATTAACAAGTACAAGTGATAATATCTTTACGCATTTTTTTTTTCTAAGATAATTTCATACAGTTTGGGCATATTATCTTATTATTTTTATAATTTATATTTTTTTTTCTGTATATTTTCAATACTTCTATTATATAGTCAAGTGTGGTTTTACTAAATAATAGTTTTCAAACAAAAAGTAATCACGAATCTTAAACAAATATTCTAAAAATATTTTCATTTTGAAAAAAAAAATTTATGTGTATATTTTTTTTTTTTTTTTGAGGGAGAAAATCGGCCTAACCAAAAAGTCCAAAAGATCACATCGAATAATGTTCACACATAAAGATGTTTTAAACATTACAAAAAAAACAAACAAAATAAGAATTTGAAACAATGATCATATTTTTGAGAATATGTAAATCGTTTTCTAATTTCTTTTTCTAATTTTTTGAAATAAATATTATCAAGTACACAAAAATAATTTCAAATAGACTTTTTTAAATTTTTTTTTAAAATTGACTGTTTTTATCAGACTAAAATGTACCTGTAAATTTATTCAATCAAAAGTATTCAATACCCACACATTTTCGATGTAAAAACTTAATCAGTAGCTGTTTTATGCGCTGAAAACATGGTCATTTGTTTGATATACTTAAGGGTCAGAAGAACAAGAAGAATGATAACAAAAATAGAAAAAATATACTTGTTAATCAAGTGTTTATTTCAGATTAAAGAACGTGGCTGGTACTAAAGTATTCAGGAAAAAAAGAAGAAAAGATTTATGTATCTAATATTAAATACATTTGATACATCACTAAAATTTTTACTCATGACTATACTTAGCAATACATTATAAAAAAATATACTTGAAAATGCACTATTTACTACAATATTGTTTTAATAGAAAATTTTTTTATACACTCTCTTTGTAAAAAATATTGCTTTCAAAATTTTAATTGAACTCAATCTCAAGTTTATAAAATCTAAAATTTACAGTTTAGTCCACCATCGCAAACATATACTTTACAAATTCATAAAAATT
>BLXL01002187.1:0-14155 GCA_023170135.1 Acarapis woodi
AAAAATTAAAAAAACGAAAATTTGGAAAAAAGTATTTAGATTTTATTGGAAAATCCTGTAAATTTTAATTAAAATATTCACGATTTAAAAAAATTATCTTTTAACCTGTAAATTACCCCACAAGGTAATAAGATATATATTTAAATTTGGTAATTTTGAAAAATTTCGATCGAAACTAATGAGCTGCTTGTATCATATTATATGAATATGACATATATGTGTAAAGCCAAATGAATAAATTTAAATGAACTTATTCACTTATCTCGGAAATTAGTTATATTAAATTATATTCGAAATTGATTTATAATTCAATCAAATTTATTCATTATGGTTAAAGCAATCAGTCTATAACTAATTGCTTCGATTCTGCTCGTGAAATCGATCAAAATATTTATAAAAATGATACAAACTTTAGCGATTTAAAGCATATAAGAAATTTGAAAAACTGTTAAATTATTTTTGTTGGATAGTAAAGGTGTTACTAAAATGTGTGTAGTAAGTGTTACTCAAGAATTTAAGTTTTATTTATTTGAGTTGAAATAATACTAACATAATAAATTATATTTTATTTGCTATATATTTACAAACATCATAATTTCATATGTAAAGCTTATTAAGCGTTTTCTAATCATTAAATTTCCTCAGGCTAAAAAATTGTGTTTCATCAAAGAAGCTGAATTTTTCGGCCTTTAAATTCCAACTTAAATTCCATCCTCATCAATTGGTTTTTAATCAGCTTTTTAACCAATTAATTTTGGCAAGAAAAAAATTCCCACAGTTTATAATTTAAAATTTAATTACTAACTTTTTATTAGTTATTATTTAAAGTTTCAATGTTAATTAAGATCTTCTAACTTCAAATTGACCTAATCGAATAGTGATCAGCAATCAGTTCTGCCATTCATTTTTGGAATTTCTCAATATTTTTAATAATTAAAATCCGTAAAGAGCATAAAATAAATATCAAAGGTCACTTCAATAAAAAAAAATTTTTCTAATTAATAAATTTATAAATTTAAAATTATACTTCACTCGAGATGCAAATAGTCTCATATTCATTCATTGGTCTGACATAATATCAATAAGAGAAATTATTTTTACATTTAGTTTGTCTCACAATAAATTATTAGCAACTAATTATTATTAAATTTTTTGATTACGTGTGTTTAAAAGTTTTGGATTGACGAATTCATCTCTAAAATTATTACTATTTTTTCTTTATTATTTATAATCTATTATTAAACTGTAAAATGTTTATTCAATATAAATTACAAAGTTTACTTATTAGTGGTCATTTATCGGCCCTTATTTAATCTCCAAATATTGACCATTTGAAAATTTAATTCTTAAATCCATTGAACTTCAAATTCATAAACTTAAAAAATCTGTAGGTAGGACTTAATTTTAAAATTTATTTTTGAAGATTAAGTAGAGATTTTATATAGTGAACACAGGTATTTGCCTAATTTTTTTTAGAGTGAACCTAATAAATAGTATTTCTTCTTATTTGTTTTGTTTCACAATAAATAATAAAAGAAAAAAAATTTTTTGCCAGATCATAACCGGATTTCAAATTTTTCATAAAAAAAGCGATAAAATATAAATAAATAAAAATTTGAGAAAAAAAAAAAAACAATGTTTGCAAACAAAAAAAACTATTAGGCAAGAATTTTTTTTTGTACTTTGAAATAGGCTGTAAAGAAATGATATAGAAAAATGTGATTGAACAAAAAGATTGTTTAGTAGGAGACCATTAAGTTTATTAATTGCTTAAAGTAAAGTTCAGGGAACATTTAATGAAGCTGTCAATCAGTTTGCAAATTAAATTAGGCAAGCTTTCATCACACATTAGAAAGAGCAATCGAAAAGAGTTGATTACGAACGAAATCTCTAATTTTAGACCTTTTTTTTATTGTATTGAAAGAATGTAGTTTTTTAAGCCATATCTTTTGAATGTCAAATTCAAATGTACAAAATTCTTGCTCATTTCATTAGAATGCTTATCATTTTTTTCTGATTCAGTTTCAAGATTGAGGCGGAGATCGATGTAGAGATTTACAAGCTTCCTCCCCTTTTTTTCTTTTTTATTTATTTGCTTAATTTTGAATATACATTTATAATTCTATTAATTTCAAATGTAATTAGAGTATCAATTTTAGGGCAAAATGTTTTATTTCAAAACTCAAGCAAGCGTGTAAAGCTTCATTTCACTATATGATTATAAGGATAATTCAAATTTCGTGCTTTTTTTCTTCTGATGCTGGATCAAAACAATATAAGCTTTTTTTTAATCTATTGGAAGTGGGTTAGATAAATTGAGCTTTTTATTTTAAAAATTTTAATCAATTTTCTGGATTTAGTTTTCTGTTTTTTTAAAATAAAATTAATAAGACAGAAAAATTTGACTATTTGGTATAAGAAATTTTTTTTTTACTTGGCATTGAATTTCAAGATTTACCGCATTTAGATTTTTATTGTTAAATTATTTGATTCATTGTGTTATATTAAATTAGTTTGATTCTAAAATTTTTCAAAAATATCTAAAAAATTTCTTTTTCCGAATTTAAATTAAAAATAATTATTAAAAGTAGTAACCTTAAATATAGAAAAAAATAAAATGATGCATCTTATTGAATTAAAAGATATTTTGAAGTCAAAAATTTCTTAAATTTTAAATGCTATCTAAAAATTTTATTATATTGACCACTATTTATTGTTTTATTTAGAAATAATATAAAATTTTAATTATTTTAATTTGAAAATTTTAAATTCATAATATGATTTGCAATAACCATATACATATTCAATGAGCGAAATAGAATTATAAAAAAAATATGTCATTGCATTGGTTGGTCAATAGCTTTTAATAAATTGCACATATTTTTACTTTTACTATCAGTTATTAGACTAGCATTATCAACTAAAAATTTCTTTAGAATATTATTATCAATAACTTTAAAGATTCTTTCTTTTAAAAAGCAAATAAGAAATTGTCCGCAACTATCTGTATTGAGCATAATAATTTAGTAGCTCATCGAATCATAGATAAGTGTTTGACAAATTTAATTTGTAATTCAAATTGTACATTATTGTTAAAAAAATTAAAAGTTAAATTAAAAAAATAAATTATCTAATGACAATTTCTTAGTTACAACGTTTCTTTCTGAAATTATTTAAGATTTATTCATAATTCAAATGTCTATCAATTTTTTTATTATAGCTATTATATTATACCTAGATAATTTCAAATTTAGCTTTCGTTTACAAAATTCATGATGATTTACTTGATTATATTTAAATAAGCCATCATTAGTGTTTTGTTAACTATTAAAAATTAAAAAAAATCCAGTACAGTTTATTTGTAACTTGCTAGTAATTAGTTATTATTGAATGTTTCATGGTAGCATAAAAACTTGAAAATTCATAGATGGAAGCCTGTAGCAAGTCATTTGTTCAATATTATTACATGACAATTAAATAAATTATTAGTGAATAATCATTGCTAAAGTAGGCAAATTAGGCAAGTAATTAGTAAAAAATTAGTAATAGAATGAATAATGCAGATGAAATTCCAAAAGGATCTTGCATTTAAAATTAGAAATTTTGAATTATTCTCTGGGAATAAAATGTACCTGGAATTTAAAATATATTTCTTTCTTATTTCTGATCGCACTTTCAAATAAATTTCAAATGAATTTTTTAAATATTGAATAATGAACTCTCAAATGAAATGAAATTTTTTCTTAAATACTTTATTGCTTCGAGAATATGAAAAATTTTTGAAATAGTTTTTTTGATATAATTCTGTAATTAATAATGTGCCTGTAACATATACAAATAATAGACATATATCATTCATAATAAAAATGAATAATGTTTATCATAGAAAAATAATTAGTTATTGTGATCAATTTTTAATTATGGTCATTGGCTATATATACTTCAATATTTTTATGATGTGATTTATATTCATGAACGCATTCACCTTAATGTCAGTTGAAAACGGCATTCACTTTTTCAGTACATTGCTATCAATTCGATAAAATTAAAAATTAATTTTTCAATTAGCAAATGCTGCTTAGTTAACATTAATGACTATGATTTAGAAGACCAAAAAAACTGACAGTAGGGTGTCTTTTTGACAAAGTTTACTAATCTAACTTCTACTCTCTCTCTTCAAATTTTTTTTTGAAAAAAATTCATTAAAATTTTTATGTATTTGTTTAAATATTCGATACCATTACATATCTTAAAATATTCAGTGGCTATATTTTAGATACTAAATTGCTTTTTTTTTAAACAACAAAATATTTCTGTGTAACATATTAATCTATATAAAAAATAAGATGTGTATAAAATATTACAATATTTCCTATACTTTTGCTACTGTCTAATATATCTATATGTAACAAATTGATGATATATTTTATATTTTATGTACAATGTGATCAAAAAAGATAGATTCAATTATATTCCAAAAAAATATTTTTCCATCAAATGCCTTTATTTTCATGTACTTAAAGAAATAAGTTCTCTATCTAGTTATGATCTTTCTAAAAATTAAATTTTTTTTATATTTATAGTTTAAAATTTGTACATATGCAAATTTAAACAAATTTCAAGTGAAATACCCATTTATAAACTCAAATAGATAAAGAGTAATTGAGTCGCTAGCTCTTAAATGAATATTCGATAAAATGAACATGATCAAAGTTTAGAAAAAAATCAGGTTCAAAAAATTCTCGCCTATATTAATATTAAGAAATTTTTTAGACTTGTATTAAAGATCATATACTTAATGATATCCCGGTGTTTATTTAAAATATTGCTTGATTGATAGCTAGTAATTTTTTTTTTGTTTTTATTATAATAAAAATTTAAAAAATCGTTACTTAAGAGAAGCACTGCAAAAATCAGATTTGTAGAGGTTTATGATCGGTCAAGAAATAAATAATTTTGAGTTCTAAAACTTTAAACATTTCCTTCTTAAAATTTTGATTAACCAAAAATTATTTAATAATCAATATCATCAATCCCAAAATATGCTCATTGAATAAATGCATTCTTAAGATTCAAAATTTTAAACAAAGCCAGATCTAATTAAATACGTTTCATATGTAAATGGTCTTTTTTCTTCTGAAAAAAATTATTTATATAATTAAATTAATATGATTTACATTTTTAGCCATATTATTAAGGCCACGATCATTCCATTCTTTTGAATCGATATCCTGTCTAATGTGAGCATTTGAATATTATTTTTCTACAATATCCATTGATGAATTAACATTTATATAAATCTTTTTTGAGCAATAATTGATTTTGAAATTTCCTTCTTTAAATATCTGGTGGACTTTTGAAAACTGTCGAAATTCGATGTTGAAAGCCAGAGTATATACAATAAATATTCGTCAAACTTAGATGATGACTGCCAAGTTTTTTTTTTATTAAATTAAATTTGATATTTATATTTTGAAGAGCCGTCCAAAATTGCTAAATATAATCAAATAGGGATCACGGAATGATTTTCATAACTAATAAAGTTTCTAGGCTCATTAATTTCAAGAGTATTTATATGTGCCGCTTATCAAAAATTATATGAATTTATTTATTCTGAAGTTTTCCCTAAAGAGATTATTTTTCTTCTGACTTGTGCAATCAATTAACTAATTAAAATTGATCAAGAATTTTGAGTTGGAATCAGATTTCACCTCGACAATGCATTCTTCATACTGAGAAAAAATACCTTGCAAACTAAATAATTGAAAAAATCTTTTAAATTTTAATGCGAAAGGTCTTGAAAAACTGCATTTTATGAAAGTCATCAAATGATGCTTACTTGCAGATAGTCATTTCGAAATTTGAAAGTTAACATTAGAAGACTGTATCAAATGATCAAATAAGCAGTTTAAAACCAAAATTTATGAACATAATGCAAACAAACAGGTAATAATTTTAATAAATTAACAACTTGTTAATAATGCTTAAAATAATGAATAATAAAATCAGTACTATTTATCAATTAATAACCGACTAATCAATTATAATAATAATTAAATATATTTTTGATCGAGTATATACATATATAAATATTATTAATTTTATCATTATCTGATATTATTTAATACTAAAAAATTTTAAAATTTAGTCAGATTAGTAATCAAATTTTTATTTTCTCAAGGTTTTATGAATTTATGTTACTTTATATATAAAAAAAGAATCATCTAAAAAAAATAAAATATTTGTACAATTATGTAAGATTTATTTATCAATTTCAATTAATTAAGGACTTAATTGCCAATAAATAAATTTTTTATATGATCATACATCACTATATAAAATATGTATTGTTTATCATTGACGGGATTCGACACAACTGGGTATGTAAATAATTGATTTAAAACTTTACAGTTAATTTTAAACTTTCATAAATAGCTTATTTGAATAGTTCTATTGAAAAAAATTAAAATCCATTCTTTATTCTTAAAGAAAAGTAAATTTCATGTTACGTATTTTAAAGAAATATGATTAAGAATTCTAATTAAGGTAAATTTAGTTTATTTAATTTCAAAAATTCAGTCGAAATTTACCTAATCATAGTAAAAATTTTTGCGCGGGATTCTATTGTTTATTTTTGTTAGTCTTAATTAATTTAATATTTTTATTAACATTTGAATACAATCAAATTTCTTATAATTTTTTTATCATTTAACTTTTGCTACTTTTTATTTCTACCATTTATCCTTAATATTAGAATCAAAAGATTTCGTTCAAATCAGTAACGTTATAATAACTAATAATAATTATCATCATATAATTAAAATTTTATTAGATTTTGATCTTGAATATCTTACTCGAATTACAAAAAAAAAATTAGAAAAAGACTAATAGAAGACCAATAGAAATTTTAATTAAAAAATTATTGAGAAATTTGGTGAAACTGAGTTAAGTTAAAATTAATTCTTTCAAAAAAAAAACAAATTATATTTTTTAAATCAGCTTAGTCAAATAGACGAATAAAAAAGTAGGGCAATTATCGAATCAATTTAAGACTAACTTAAGAAAGTCTTCTAAATTTCATTTAGCTAAATTATTTTTTAGAATTATTGCATTTAAAAATTCATAAATTTAGAGCCTCTGTAATCAATATATCAAAAATATGTAAAGACACACTAAATCTTGAATTTAATCAATTAATTATTGAAATTTTTTTTAGGATATAAATTTAGCAACTAAAATTATAATTTTTGCTGAATAGCATTAATCAATTTTAATTTTAAAAGTTTTAGTTTATTTTTTACATGATGAGATGAATATCACTAATATTATTACTTAAGCTAAAAAGAGTTATAAAATTATCATTTAATCAAAAAAAAATATTTTAAGTTTCGAAAAAATTTCATAAAGTGATCGCGAAAAATATAGGTGATTAATAAATCAAAAAATAATTCAGATAATCATTTATCTATACGTTACTATTAAGTTGATTAATCAATTTAAGTTTATAAGAGTGTTTGCATTCTCAGCATAAATAAATTTTACATTTTTGTATCAGAAATAATTTATTTTTAAAATTTTTCTGATATTTAATAATTCTATTGCATTAAACCGTTAAAATTTTTTATTTTCGATATAACACAAAAAGAATTTTAAAACATTTGAAAAAAGCTAAAAAATTTGACAAGAATATTGTCAATTTTTATTGTCTATATTTTTTCTAATCATTTTTCATATTTCAAATTTACTTTTTATTATTTTTTATTACTTTTTTTTGTGTTAAAATTTTAACACTTTTAACTATAATTTTCAAATTGAACATATTTTTTTCACGATTCCTTTAAATTCTGTTCATCTTAAATTCATAAATGTATTTCGAATCACTTTGAATCTATTTTTTTCTTTCACATTTTCTTTGTGATTCAATAAAAGATTTTCAATAGTATTTGGCTTATTTGAGTACTTCATCACTAGCAACAAGTGTCTGATAACCTAATAATGTCATCTTGAAACATTATTTTTTTTTAACTTTTAGAATTTAGAAAAAATTTAAATACACAGCGACAAATTGTACAAAGTTCCGACCCTTAAAATGCTTTATTTTCAAAAAAAATTTTTTGTTCAAAATTTCGAAAAGGCACAAAATTGCCAGCAACTAAAAAAAAAAAATTTGTATAGACAACAAACTAATCAATTTATTTACTTTCTAATTATGAACAAAATTACCCATCATAAATTAAGAAGACTATCCTCAATTTTTTGATATTATATTAAAAATTTTGATTGAATGAGCGTAAAATATGAATTCTTATTATAAATTGGTTACATTTATCATCAAAGATCATTGATTTAGATGCTGTTGAATTTTATCATTAAAATTTGCAAAGTTCAGAATCTCCCAATTAAAATGTCTAATACTTACTTACGGCATAATTATCTAATTATGTCTTTAAAAAACGGCACATGTACTTATAACACATATACTTTTTTGACAAATTCAAATCAAATATGTTCAAAGTATTATATATTGGTATACTTTAGGCTATAAATGAAATAAAAAGATTATCGATCATTAAAAAAACGCTTAAAACATTTTATTAGAAATCGAACCCAAAAATTTTGTTGAAACATAGTTTCTTTTGAGATTTTAATTAAACAAAATGTAATAGTTTTATTATGTAATTTATAAAATTATCTATAAAAAAGATTCTAACTTGATATTCGTAGGTGTAAGTTATGAATCATAAAATTTAGATATTTGTGAAGAATAGAAATTTCGCGATTATAATAAATATACTTTCTAAATTCTTAAATGTTATCCAGCGAAAGAAGTTTTGATTCTAGAAAAATTCTTGTAGAATATATTCAATCGAAAAACATATTGGAGCCATGTGAATAAAAACACTAATTATTATGGACTAATTCTTAATTAATCAAGAGACTATTTGTACTGTCAATCATCTCTTAATAATTAAATAGTCTTGAGTAGTTAACAACTTTTAATAGAAAATTTTATTAGTGTTGTTTTTTTTTTTTTTTTATTGATTATTATAATTAAATAATAAAACATATGAATATGAAAAACTTTAATCACTGTTGTGGAAACAGTTTTTCATTTGTAGTTAAATCACAGAGTTTAAACCAAATGTTGAAAAAATAAGATTAAATCTTAATATTTTGAAACAACCAAAAATATTTATCTGCAACATAAAGTCAAAAAAAATAATTATCAAGAATTTATTTTAAAAACATCACACCTTATTCTAATATTTTATTTTTTCTCTCTATTTCTGATTAATCTTTCGTAGAATTCAGAAAATTCCAAAGGGCTTTGCGTGTTAAGCGAAAAAAAATAATTTAAAATCTTGTTTGTTCTCAATGTATCAATAAGTTACAATTCGAATAACTAGATGAATATAGAGTGCATTTAAATTTTTTTAAATTTAAATTTCAAACCAGTTATAATAAACCTTATTTTTACATTGATTCAATTTTTTATTAAATTTTTAGTTAATGGGTTACGTAATATTGAATAATGGTTTCAGGGTAGTAATTTGACTCAAAGCACAATTAGCAAAATTTTTCTGCTGAAAACAAAATTCTTTAATCTAATTGTATGAGAGTTACTATATTTTTATTTAAAATAAAATTAAGATTTAAAATTCATTCAAAAAAAAGGTTGAAATGCTTTTTTGAAAATTATGCCTGTTATAAATTATCGGTCATAATTTAAAATTTAACTAATCGTGTAATTCAACTTTTTGTTTTTTTATTCATAAAAGACTACTGGAAATAATTTATATTATTTTAGCAATTTAAGTATTCAAATTATTTTGCGGAAATCATTTATACGAAATCAAAATCACTAAATTGAATTGAAGTCTTTATTGAAATTTAGATATATAGTGTGTTTAAGATGATTTTATTTAGAATAGGAATTGCGAAGTTGATGCACACAACTTAATCAAAATTTTATAAATGACGCTATTTTATGATTGATTTCATTATTTTTAATAAACGAAAGAAAAAGGGTGTATTAATTTTTCTTGTAAAGGACAACTTTAAGATTTTAATTATGTGATCCGTTCAAAACAATATTTTATCTTCTTGTTTTTTCATTTGGTACTAATATATATTCGAATCAATATAGTCTTCTAATTAACCTAAATAAAACTCGCAAATAATTAATAGCTAAGTAAATTATTAAAAATATAATCAATTATTTAATAATTTTATAGCATTGATTAAGAAATTAAAGTTAAACTGTTATATATATTATTTATTATTATTTTTCAATTATGAAAATCATCATGGAAAATAGTCCAATAAGATTTAATTTAATGTTCATACGATCATGATCAATTTAGTTTTTTTTTTAATTTGGAATTCCAAATGAAATTTCTAATAAATAAAAGTTTGGGAAATTAATATTTCGGACACGTAAAATTTAGTTTGATTAGTATATATTTTTGAAAATTTAGAAAAAAATCAATTGAAAATTAATAAAGGCTTATTAAAATTGATTATCGTTTATAATTGCTTATTTTTTGATTCAAAATATATAAATTTTTAAATTTATCAGTGTTTATTAAATACGTTATTTAAAGAATACATATAACTTAATTATTTATAATCAATGTGCCTATAATTGATTGAAAAAAAAATTCTTTAATTATTGAAGGCTATGACATTGCCTGATTAAATTGAATTGCCTCTATCTTTAATCGTTTTTTTTTTTTTTGTGTTAGCTTGTCATCTTGTTCAAAATTTTATTTTTTTGAATCTTGTTTCATTCTAGCTATTAGTGATTTTAAACAATATAAAATTTAAATGTCTAAATTTTCAACTTAAAAAAATCTAAGTTATTAAGTAAGCTCGTGAATTCAATGTAATTAAATTTATTAACTTTAAAATTTTATTGTCAATTATAGGTCGCTTACATCATAGTAAGAAAATAAATATGCATACAAGTATACTTTCAGTATGTCTGTCTTTAAATTAAAAAGTGATTTTTTTTCCAACCTCTTCTAAAATTAATAACCGTAAAAAAATTTTTAAAAAATTTTTACGAATATTCATTATACGCAAAATGTTTCTCAATATTACTAATAAATGAGGTAAAATTTTATAAGTAGGTATATCAAAAAATTTTAGTCATTTATAAGTTATAATAATGTAGACTTGAAACAGAAGTCTTTTAAGTGTAAAAGGTGAGAAAGCATAAATAAGAAATATTGCTTTTTGATAAAAAAATAAATAATTTTAGTTTCATCGTTTTTTGCATATTTTTCAGTATATTATGAAATAATAAGAATTTTTTTAGTATAAATGGAGTTATTTTGCAAAACCAAAAAACTTTCGAAAACTTTTTCACAAAATAAATATTAGAAACTGCAAATGCTATACGTTGTCTAAATCTTGACGAAATTAATATGGTAAATTTTATTTTTCAAATGAAAATTAGTCATTATATTTTATTTAAATAAACAACCGTTTCTACTTTATGGCTGTCATAAGTCACCAAAAATTATTTGACTGTGATACCTGGTCTAAAATTTTGATCAGTAAAATAATTTAAATAAAGAAAAGCCGAGTTTAATTTCTTTTTGGGCTAAAATGTCGTCATTTGGAATATAAATTAAATAAAAAATCAATGATTCGCATATCTAAAAATGAAAAATCGGTAATAACGTCTCAGTAATGTATTTCAATAAACATATCAAGTGTAATAACTTATTTTGAATAAAAAGTTTCATTAGAAAAAGAGCATAGATTTAGGAAGCTTAAAAGATTTGTCCATTCATGGTATTAATTTCTCTTTCAAACACTGATAATTCAATTACAGTAAATCTAATCCTATTTAAATTACATTTGTAAAACCTCTTTCTAATTAGCTTTTCAATAGAACATATTTTACTGACCAAACAACTGGGGTGTTTATATTCACCAATTTCTGCAAATCTATTCTTTACAGTGTCGAATAATGAATTTTAAGTAATAAGTAGAAACAGTCACGATAGTCTGCATAATATTACGTTCGCATCATATAAAAAAAGGACTGTTCACTTAATATTTAGTTTGGACTTTTTAAATACGTAAATAAATTTGAACTTTGCAAGTCTGGAGTCTCTAAAACTTTTTTGTGAATAAGATTTAGTGGAGGAAATCAAAATTAAAAAAAAACTAATCAAATCAACTTAATAAGATCATCCTATTTGAGAATTTTTTTTGAGAAAATTTGAAGTTTTAAATAATTAAAACGTGAAAAGAGCAACAAAGGGTTCAAGCATGCGGTCAGATCAACTGGTGATCTTGATAATCTAATAATGGTAATCTCGCAGCACGCTTTTGAAAAATTGAAATTTATTGTTTGCAATTGTATTGTATCATATAATTGTATGATACATATGATATATTTTTATACATTGTTATGAAATGTGCTATATATGATTAAAAGCTGTCGAATAGAAATCACACTCCAGTGGCTCAATTTCTCTAGTAGTTAATACCCCGTTGTTGATATTATTGATTTAACATTTATTTAAATTAAATCTATTCCATAAGCAAACTGTGCTTAACTTCTCTCGCATTTAATCGCTGACTATAAAATATTTACTATGGTCTATAAGCAGAATTGATATGCTGGTTTTAGCTTGAAAATGTTAGTCGGCCTATATTTAATATTTTGCATACTATATATATACTTATTTATTTATGTAGTAAAATAAGTAAAGGTGAAATTCATGATTACATTTTGAAGAACAATAATAAATTGAAATTAAATACATTTTATGTTCAATATGTTTGATGAAGAAGACTAGAAGAGTTTATTGATTTTTACAGATGAGTGGTATTAGTTAATATTTTGATTTTTAGAACTGATCGACATTGTTTATGTTCTTGAAATAATGAAATTCAGAAATTTTGCAATTCAACATTTGAAGCCGTTAACATACAATTTTTTTTATGTTAAAGTCGAGATTTTCGATATTTCACTCTAAAATGTACCCATTTTTTTTGTTAGAAATATAGATCAACGTGAATTTGAATAGAATTTTTCACATAAAAATTCTATTGGTCAAACAATTGATCTGTAATAAGCTATATGTTGTTAGATATTATAGCAATAAAATGTTTCACACACGCTAGCTACTTGATTTGTGCTAATTTATGCACTAAGTGTATTGTATTTAGTATAAACTTTAAAAATGCTTAATATGGTGTATAACAAATTATACAAATTTATACAATCAAAATAGTTAAATTAAATAATTTGAAAAAATAAATTATTAATAGTTCATGTTCATTTTATTTAGAATTTAAAAATAATGTTGTTTTAACGAGTGACTAAATAACATTATTTCACTTAATCAAACACTTGTGTTAACTAAATTATATAGCATAGTAACAACTAGTTGGATTATTTCGAAAATAAGTTTATACAATAAAAATAGGATCAAAATTTATACTTCTTTTTTAGATTTAAAAGATTCGAAATCAACATTAAGCCAAAATATATTAGAGAGAAAATTTTTCATTCAAAAATTTTAAAAAAAATTTCGATTCTTATTAAAAATTTTTAATCTAAATTCAGCAACCAAGCTTTCAAAATAATCAAATAATTTTTAGCAACTAATGATTACAAATCTTTTATTTATAAAAATTTTTTCAATGAATTTGTAATATTTTTTAGTAAAAAGCTTTAAATAAATAGTAACAATTTTATTTGAAATCAATATTTTTGCGACAATAATTCAATTAGAAAAAAAATTCTTCATATTTTTGACTACAACTCACAGTTTAACGAAAGGAAAAATAATATTTTCAATTTACGATTCAGACAAGAAATTGATTTTAAAGCACCATTTTAAAGTGTTAAAATTTCACTTCTCCACTAAATTTTGCTAAAGTAATTTCAAAAGAGCGTTTCTGGCTTAGATCTTCTACTGTTTTAATACAATTATATTATGTAAATTTTCAAAGTGAAAGAAAATCTTAAGTTTTTTATTATACTAAAGTTTATAAGTGAATCTAATTGTGTTTTGACTGATATGATGGATCGAATGACCTAGCTAATAATAAGCATATAAATCAAAGTGCAATTATTATGAAAGATATTAAAAAAAATAATTACAAATGCAAATTATCGATTTTTAAA
>BLXL01002199.1:0-20163 GCA_023170135.1 Acarapis woodi
AATACAGTGACAGCAGCGCTTTTAGTTTCTCTAGTGTTCATTAAGAATACTAAATTATTAGTGATAATCTGCTTTTTTGAATTTTTCTAAAAATTTTTAATTGATACATTAGTTAACTGCTAATCTGCTTGTGACAAATAAAATTTATGTTGTTTTATTATCAAATTTCGTACAAATGATAATACAGTCGTTTATTTTGAATGTCAACAAGTTTATAAGTATAGTTGTGACTACAAATTTATCGAGGCCTACAAGAATAGTAAATGGTATATCTGATTTTGTGAAGTAGAGTAACTTCTGTCTTTTGAACTATCGTTAAGATATATCTTAAAATTTATTTAATATTTCTTTATTCAAGTAAAATTTGTAGGTGTGACATTGTGATTTGAGCGATAATATGTTGAGAACAAATATATCGTAAAACAATTGAAAATAAGAGTAAAAGTCGTATTAAATTTTAGTTCTTAACATATTTGGTTTTTATCAAAGTTGCCTGAAAATTCTAAATATTTTAAGTGATTGAAATAAATTTCCCAAATTCTATAATTAGAATCTGAGAGGTCACACATAATTTCAAAATTAGTCTAAAGAAAATTAGCTAATATATTCAAAATCATAAAATATTCAAATTTACCGCTAGACTCAATAATTGTTTAAGCGTTTATGATTGACTTAAAAACACAGACACAACGAATAGAAAACGCGAATTTAAATCGAATAGAGTTTTTCCAATTCTTAGAGGAAACTTTATGAATTTTTCAGTTCTTTTAATAATTTTCTGCTTTGCGCATGTCGATTTTTACTAATTTTTCACAAATGTAAACAAAACAATTTTTGAAAATAAGTCCATAGATAATTAACAAATTGATCAACTCGAATTTCAAACAAATTGAAGACAAGTTAATAAGATCAAAGGCATAAATTAATCGGCAAAAATATATACTAAGAAAAAAAAAATATATGATAAATTTTTTTTTAAGTAAAATTCATTACAACAGAATTCAAAAAGTTGTTAGAGCTTTTTTTCACAAATCAATAATAATTGTTATCATCTCAGAAATTTCCATAGAACTTTTTATTTAAAAACGAAAAATCTTCTACATTATTTTAGAGTCTGCGCCAATTATTTCCCAAAACGAAATTTTTGGAAATTTTCTAGAAAATAAATTTCAATTTAGAAAGTTTTTTTATTCGTGATCTTTAATTGCAAATAAAAGGTAAATTTTTTAGTGACAATTTCCAAAAATTTTTATGAATTCAAAAAACTTTTCAATCATTTTTACAGACTGTACGTAATATCACTTAATAAATTAATAAAAGTCATTCTCAAATTTGAGCGATCAAATCTCAAATTAAAATGACTGATATTCAGGTGGGTTTTTTAAGAAAATATTATTAATAATGTATTAATTATGTACAAATTATGATGCATTAAAGAATTAATATCAGTAATTTCAAATTAATTTAATATTACTTTCCTACTTAAAAACTTGGATAAATTTTTTTTGCAACAATTACTTATCATCATTGGCCACACTTTTTTTAATAACATGTCAAGTAGTCTTTACCATTCATTAACCAGGAGATCCAACGAATCGCTAAAAATATAGTGGATAATGTGATTGGAATAAATCAATTTCAAGCAAACAAAGTCACCGAATGGTCGAAGAATATTGTAAATCAGTTATTAGAACATCTGACTCAGCAAAATAATCAATGCAAATATATAGGTTAATTTTTTTTTTAAAAATAATCGATCAAAATTTTTTAAATTCTATTATTTCATTGTTCAACCGACAACTTTTTCACCTAAAAATTTTTTCATTACACAAATTAATTTTAAATATAAATTTTTTTTTAATGTTTGACACAAAATATACATATATTTTTATTTGTTTAATAATTTTATTAATCTTTCTATTTTATTTCAGTAACCTGTGTAGTCGTACAAAATAACGGAGCTGGTATACATGCTGCATCAACATGTTATTGGGACAATAGTACAGATAAATCGTCAATCATAAAATGGGAAAATAAGAGCGTGCATTGTTTAATCAATATATTTGGCTTACCTATTTGATTGGAGCGATTTGAATTTGTTAATTATTCAATTTTTCAAAACGATCAATAATCTTCATTATCACATCGTGTATAGTTAGCAAATATTAAATAATTCGAAATTCATTTTTGTATTTATAAATTATTTATATAAAAATTACTATTCAAAACCACTGAGTTTAACCAAATATTACTAGTTAAGAAAACAGTTTTTTGATTATTAAATGATTTGACCTTATATATTCAAATTCAAATCAGGCTCTTTAGCATGAATCTTTTAAGTCGATCATATTAGATAACATCAAGTTTTAGAAATTTTATTGCGAAATATTTCTTCCATGGATAGTTTTAGACTCGAATAAGGTTTAAAGATTTTTTAAATTTTAAAAAATAAAAATAAATCAAAATGTTGGATTATATCAAGAAAAAATTAAAGTAAGGTAGCTTATTGTTTTCAGAAAATTTTAACAACGTATTTTTCATTTAGAATTTCGATTCTCCGAATGATAATTTAATTTGATGAAAAAAATTTCAATTTGAAATAAAAACAATTAAAAACCAAACAATTTTGCATACAAATTATTATAAAATTTTTATTTTATTTTTTAAATATACTTCAATTTAGACTTTTTCTGTGGCTGAAAACCGAAAATGAGGCCAACAACTGCCAAAATATTTATTTGTTTTCGAATAGGTTAGCAGTGAACAACATTCTATTTACATCAAAGGGTTTAGTTATAAGATTAAAAGAAAAAAAAAACCTAGAATTTGAAAGATACCTAGAAAAATGATTGGCAATCTAATATGTGTTCAAAAGAGAGATTTTTTTTTGAAAATAATTAGTTTTCAGACTTAGACAATCTTCAAATAAATTTTCAGACATTATAATTGAATCTAAAAAAGTGTTTGATACATAATATTTTCTTAATAATTGTAATCATTTTCAGGTAGGTTTAGATAAAATTTCTAAATAGGATTTCTCAAAAGAACTAAAAAATATGAATCAAATTATGAAAGAAAATAAAAAATGATGTTCACCGAGAAAAGATCTTAATTAAAATACAATTTATTTGACATTTTTGAACCACGAAACAAGACTTTCTATGGCAAGCGAAATCTGTTGACTATCATTATTTACATCTTTCAAATCTTTGATGAGAGACTAGAAAAATATTTATGGATTAGTGTATTCGTTAAAATAAAAGATAAGTAATGAAAAATCTAATAACTTACTTCATGTTTTAATTTTAGTGAATCTTTTAGTTCCATAAATTCTTGTTCGCTTTTACATGCAGTATGATTTCGTTTTGACCAAATGACCTTTTCATTTTGCATATCTGAGTATGTTAAAAAAAGTGACATTTTTGGCAATCACAAAAAAAAAAAATTTCAATTTTTCATTTAATAAATAAATAAAATAGCAGAAAAAAGAAGAAAAAACTTACATTTACTATAATCATGATAACTTTGAATAACAGTTTGTATGCCTGGCCATTTGTATAAATTAAATGATTCAATTTGTTTATCCATGATTGATTCTAAAACTTGATCGTCAACTAGTGAATTTTTAGATAGAGAAAGATTCGTATCTACATTCTTGATTTGTAGACTCTCACTGAAGCTTTGTGATAATAAATTGCTTTTGTTTACCTTTTCAAAAAAAGTCTCACAACTATATACACTACTTTTGTCAAAATTATTCGTTACTTGAAAGCACTCTTTCAAACCACTCAAATCGACATTTTCAACCAATTGGGAAAATTTTTTGTCTTTTTTGTAGGTTCTAGTCGGAAGATTTCCATGAATTTGATTTAAATTATAATTTAATTTACGACTATTAATTTTAGTAGGTTGAATAAGATTCATTAATTTTTCACAATTCACACCATTAAGAGTGCGTTCATTTAGATTAATTAACCAACTTTGCTTGGTCAGAGGCTCTAAATTATCAGTCAATTTTTCAAGACAAGTATCAAATATTTTTCGACGCTCTCGATCTTCCAGACAACCTTCCCAATTTAATTCTCGTTTTTTAATGTTCTCAACATCACATTCCAACTCAAGATCGATTTGACTCATGAAACATTGCTTAGCCTGATTAAATGGATCTCTCACTTCACAAGGTTGCACTGTGAAAATATTATTCGAACGTATTAATCATAAATGAATGCGAATCATTTTTAGTATCAGAATAGAATTTTTCTGAAAACAAAAACAAAAAAAAAATCGTATTTTAATGTAAACTAACCTTTACTAGGTTCGAGATGATCAAACTCAATTTTACGAGTGCTTATCTTCTCGACAAACTTATTAAATATTTCCATCGAATCACCTAGAGGTAATAACTTTAATTTCTTATTATTCTTCACTAGATTGCAAATCAGAGCATTTTCAACTGAATTCACGGTTTCAATATTTTGATTCACAGATGATAAATCGCTTGACTGTTTGCGAAGTGTACGCTTTCGTTTTGTAACTGTTTGTTTATTTGATGAATTTGTGGTATTGTTTATTTCCTTTAGAGTCCTCTTACTTTTCAATAACTTATCAAACTCTAATCGCCTTTTTTGTTCATCAGTAATGAGATCAATAGTTCCCAGAAACTGAATTTTATCATTCGTTAAATTGGGTGATGATCTTGAGGTTTTAAATATAATTGAATGCGCTTTTAATCTGTAATCATATTCATCTTCATTCTCACAATCAGATATCTCATCACCACTGTACTCATTCACATCAAGTTCATAAATATCGCCATTATCGTCATAGTAAAACACCTGACTCATAAATAAATCATTATTCAATTTCTTCTTTCTCGACTCTCGTTCATCAAGCTTAGAAATAATTGTTTGACATGGCTGACTTGTTGATGAATCAGAAGTTGCTTTGGATGAATCAATTAATGAATATAACTTCCCTGATGATTCATTAGTAAGATAACTAGATTTATTCATTTGTTCATTGAATTCAATATTAGATTGCTTATTAAATGTATTAAGGGAGTTTGATATATCGAATGAATCGTTAAACGATGTTGAACTAAATTCACTTTGAACTGAAGAATCATTATTCACAACCAAATTGAATGGTGATTTTTTGTTGCTACCAGTCAATTTATTTGAATTTTTTTCGTTAATTTTTGTTGATACTATCTCTTGCGACATAAGTCGCTTTTGATTAGCAATCTGTCGATTCAATTCAGCTTCTTCATTAATTGCTTTGGTTAGTGCATTGAGGCTATTATTGAGGAGATCAATTGTTGAATCATTTTTCCAACATAATCTTTTGTTTACATTTATTTGTTTATTTGTCTGATTTAGATGATTGAATTGATATTTAATAGGTTGATATTTATTTGATTTGTTATTTGTATTGTTGAAATTCGAATTCAATTGATTGCTTAAATTGATATGATTCATTCGATGGTTTATTTGATGGTTTAATTGATGAATATTCGGTTGAACATGGTTATTGAAGTGATTAAAATTGTTGAGATGAGAATTCTGAAAATTAATTTGATTTATATTATTGAAGTTATTTAGATTAAATTGACTCGATTGTTTAACATGATCGGAATTTCCCTGTTTAGTTTGTTTTGCTGTGATCGTTTTGATTAGTTGATTCTTATGTTTGATAATCTCTTGTAAATTTTTATTATGATTCAATATTATTTTGTCCAATTTCTTAACCGAATCTACTGCACTTTTGTCTGAATATATGAAACTTTTAACTCTACTATTCAACCTGGTACGTTTCAATTGATTCGATTGCTTGTTTGATGAGGACATAGCATTTATCTCCAAATTAGATGGTGAAGATGAAGATTTATTCATTTGTGAGATTGATGGAGACAGTTCATTAGTGAGTCTGAACGATAAAGTGATGGAATATTGTTTAAAAAATATTTGTAATTGATTCATTCGGATTATTAGAGATGATTTTATCAAAAATAAAATTAAATTAGTCACATGTTAAGTAAGAAAATAATAAAATGAATAAAGAATTGCTAAATCAAATTACGCAAGATATATAAGAAATATAAGTAAATATGTTCAAACTTACCTCATATTGTTTGACATATAAGCACTGTTTGACGATGTACCAGTCGATGTTGAATTAGAAACTGAACTCGTGAAATTGATCACAGATTGCTGTTGACTATTTAGATTAGTTTTATTAAAATCATTCATACGAATCTTGCATGATGCTCCTGTGTTACCCCTCACATGATATTTATTTGGTTGAAATGGTTGAAATGGCTGAAGTGAATGAGTTGCCAATAATAATTGATTAATATTATTTGGAAATGTAGGTATGCTATTATTATAAATCGCAGAAAAAAAATGCACAAGTAAAGTTAAAGAAATAAAAAGACCAAGAGATGAGTTATAAAATTAGAAAGAGAATTTTTTAATGATAGAAAAAGAGTAATTAGTCTTATGAGGTCAAGTTTGGAGAACAATTAGATTATTTTATTAGTCAGCAGAGGAGCAATAATACTGAATAGAATAAAAGCTTACCTTATTGAAGTTAGATCTATGGCATCTGGTCGTTGACTAATTACAGGTGCATATAGTTGATTAATTACTGGGTGATTATTTTTGATTGCTGATGGATTAAGAAGTATAGTCGAATTAATAGAATTCATTTCAAGTTGATCTTCGTTCGACTTATTTTGTTTAGTTAATGCGATTGCAAGTCCACTTTTTATCCCATTTAACGACGACGACATTCCTAGATCATTTAGAATTTTTTGACTATATTTTTGAATTTTGATTAGAATATTTTTTCTTTAAATTAATATCATCCGTGCAAATAAGTAGATAAAATGTCTTATTATCTAAAATATTGGCTAGAAATTTACTTGTACACTAAATAAAAGAACACTCAAAATAGTCAATAAAATAATTTTAAATATCTTAAATAAATTTGTTAATACGAAATGCTTTGCTTATTTATTTTTGTATCGAAAATATTTGCTGTAAAAAAAAATCACACGAATTTCATCTCGTATTGTAAAAAAAATTTAAAAATTATTGACCATAAAAAATAAAAGAAAAAAAAATTTGAATCATAAAGCACCTAATAAGTTGTGAATTTGCTTAAAATTTTTGATTGTCAAAAGACGCTAATACAGAAAACAAGAATTCACATATTGATGTCGAAATTCGGAAAATTTTCCATAATTTCTAAAAAAAACGGACAGTAGAAAAGATACAAAGTTTGGTAACCTCAATACATCTATCAAGAAAATTTCAAGTTTGCCAAAAATAATTATAAATTAAGCATTAAATAATAAATGTTTTCACCTCAACACAACCAGAAAGCAAGCATTTTCGAAAGCCATTTTAGGACAGGATCAAAGGTAGAGATTTTCAGTCGATTTTAATTGCTTAGGTTCACATATTCACAAGCTTATAGTCGAAAAGAAAAGAGAGTGCTTTGTTGTACTCACTCTCTAGTAAGCATTCGAACAAAGAGCAATGGTTCTATATAATGCCCAAAAATATAATCGCACATGTTCTATAGTTACTTGTACCATGAACTAAGTATACGTTGAGAATAGTGTCAAAAAAAATCTATTTAGTGTCTATGTAACATAAAAAAGTACTAAAATAAAATAAATGCCTCAATTTTGCATTTAAACATTGATGAATTTTAGAAATGTGCGTGTGTGCTATACACAAGCAATCCACCGCTCTTGATACTTCAGTCTTGATACTAACTATATAATAGCAATCAAAATTTCCCTCATTATTACAATTTCTAATGGCAGTATACAGTTTATGCACACATAGGTTCTATAGGTCGTACAATTCTTGAATATGACGGCAATGTTTCACACACATTAGTATTGAACTTTTACTGTTGTTAAGATCTAAAATTCAATTCGCTAAATATATAAGGGATACAATAAAAATACCAATACATGTACAAGTCATCGATAAACATTTTGAACTATTGATCTTAGATTTTTTATGATTTATTAAAGCATCCTCCCCCCCTTGTTCGAATAAAAGCAAATTTTAAAATGCACATTTTCATGAAAGGGTTTTTATTTAGTTTTATCATGAAAATTAAAAATGTTATCTTTTTCTATTTAATTATATGCACACTAATTGAGTCTGCATTAAAATTTTTTAAATAATAATCTCATAGATTCAATCTTGTTCTAATGACTCATCTTTTTTTTATCATCTAACAAATTTTACAGTTCAAAAATGATTCACAGATATATTATTTTAAAAATTCTCACATGCCTTTAATATTAATATTCATAATTTTAATTGCGTTACTTTTATATTTTTTCAGATCAATGGCTATAAATTTAGATAACCATTTGAGATAAATTTGATATTCAAACTATCATATTATTTAGTCGAAAAATATTTTATTATATGTATTTAAAATATTTATAATGAGTTAGATAATTTTTGTTTAAATTATTTGTTTCGCAAAAACTAAGACTCAATCGAAATAAATATTTGACATTGAAATTTTTCGATCAGCTAACAATCAAAGCAGTACACACAAACATTATATTTTAAATAAAGTGCTTTAATGAAAGTAGATTTTTTTCTTGATTGGTATTTAAATTCAGATCATGATTTTAGAAAATCTTAAAATATTTTAAATTTATTCTTTATTTGATTTTTTTCAAATAATAATTGAAACTAATTTTGAATTAAATTTTTTACTTTTATGACGCTATTTTTTTTTATTATCGAATGTTTACAAATTTTTTTCAAAATATTCTCTAATTTTTCATTGGTCCAAAAACTTCCGTTTCCGTATGAAAATCAAAAATGAAATTTGAATATTTTCCTTTTTTTTAAATATAACTGATTACTTTAATGTTATTTAATTAAACAAAAAATTTTTTTTTCATCAATAATGATGTATAAAAGGACTCATTACACAAATTTATTATTTCAAATTTATTTTTCTGTTAAGTGTGAATAGTGTAAATAATTGTTCATTTTACATTAACCGTACTGAAGAAAAATTAATCTCTGTTTATAAATTAATGACTTATATCTTCATTCTAAATGAATTTTTTTTTTTTTTTTGATTATTTGCTTCTGCCGAAGCTCTTTATCTTATTTTTCAAATTGAAATTTATAATTCGTTCAACAAGTGCTCTCATTTTTAATTGCTACATAAAATCTAATTCTTCAATTAAAATCAAGGTGCAACAAAGAAAAAGTTCTATAATCAATAACAATATTTGATGAATTTTTTAAATTTGCTTTTCGAAATATTATAAGACTAAAGTTATTAATTTAATAAAATTGATTTTTTTTGCGTGAATAAGATAAAAAACGTAAATAATTAAAAATCTATATGAGTTTTAATTACTTAAAATTTATAAATTACTAAATATTAGACGTATCAAATATCTTAAGACATGCAATTTTAAAAAATGGAATTGGATTTTCGTTTTAGAACAAAATAAAAAAATCACAACCATTAATAATCAAGAAACGTTATCAATATTAATTTGCTTGAATAAGATGAACGATATTTTTATTTGATCATCAAGAAGTTATGAATATATTTAAAAAATTAAACTATATCTAAAAAAAATTTTTTTTGAAAAAACTTTATCCTAAAATAAAATATTTAGCAATATTTTCATCTTGAACATCTTTCAAAGAATTTAAATAAAAAAAGGGAATAAGGTTTTAACAAAATCATAAAAATTTTAGAAATTTAAATCTTTCAGAAATCGGAAAATTTTTCGGCGTAAACAAATTTTAAAAAATTAATCATTTATCCTATCCGTATTGATCATTATTATTCTTTTTGAATGGTGATAAAAAAAAAGAAATTTCTTTTTTTTCTAAAGTGTAAAATAGTTGAATAATTCAACAAGTGATATATTTATTCATTGAATAAATAAATACAATTTTTGAAGATTTCAAAATTTTCAAAAAAAAACAATCTGGAAATATTTGAAAATTTTCGTTCATCAATTTGATTTTTTTAACTTTGTAGTGAAATTAAATAAGTTATGATAAATTAGGAACTTTTAATAATCTATCATTATGATTGTCACAAGCATTGCACTTGGTAGACATTATAATCATTAACATATTTCATAATAATTTCAGGTTCGAAATTTATTTTAATTTTTTAAATATATATTAATTATTTTAAATAATTAATTCAAATTAATATTATACTTTTTTTTCATTCGAAATAATTTTGAACAAATCATTATTCTTACTTAATACATGAACCTTAAAAAATAATCAAGATGTTAAATTAGATGAGATCCGACAAAATGAAGCTTAAATCAACTTTCTTTAAAAATAGGAGGATAAGTTATTTAAACGAAAAAAATTTAGTTACTATATATTAAATGCTATATAAAGAAATCTATATAATTTTCCTAGATTCCATTAGCTTTAGATGTGGCGACCGAGAATAAAAGCATTTTTTTTTTTCTCATTTTTTGTTCGCTTCATTTTTTTGTTCTAAAGGATTAGGCTTTTCCAGTTTTATTCGCAAAATGTGTTCTAAAACCAGCAAAAAGAGACTCATTTTTAAATTGATTTCCTTTTGATCTTGGAACTTTATTGTCGTTTTTTTCTTTTCTTACCTGAGTATATAAATTTTTGATAAATATTTTAATGTAAAAAGTGTAAATATGAAAATTATAAAAATTTACCGATCGCATATTTTTAACTACGTATACATTTAGAGGCTTTTCCAGACTCTAAATGTTTGCTTGGATTCTAATTTTTTTCGAATCATCCAAAGTTCTAGATCACCTTCAAATAAACTCATCACAATTATCAATCTTTATTTGAATTCGTTTTTTTACTTCCCCAACTTTACTTATGAAAATAGTCCGATCGTTCATCACACACCTAATTCAGTTTAGTCGATTAATAGATTGGTCTAAAGAGGAGGCGTAAATGAAAGGAAACTGTCATTAAATGTGTACATAATCAATTGTAAATAAGAGAAAAAAAAAAATTCTAGAAAAAAAAATATTTATTTCTAAAGTAAGAGAGTAGCCTTGTCTCTCTTTGTATTATCTCTTATTGTAAAGTGTAAATAAATTTACCATAGAATATCTATTAGAACCAAATTATCATCTAGAGTTAAGCCGACCGCACATATGATTCTGGTTTGAGAGTCTAATATTGAAATATCAATTGGCTAAAGGTATGTATCGCTTCTTTCTCTTTTCTTTGTCTCAATTTTTGTTTCCTTTTTTTATTTGTGATTTATTGCTTGATTTTTTGATGCGCCCAATCAGCCATCATTTGGAAAAATACCATATTTTAGTAAATATTTTCAGTTTTTTATTCATGCTACGAATATCGGAAAAGAAATTAATGGTTAATATAATGATTATCATTCGATTTCCATAATTCATCTTTTTTTTTTATTCGATTGTGATTTTTTTGCTAATGGAACAATAAATCATGGATTGGAAAATTAATTTGATGTGAATTCATTTTGAAAAGTTGTTCGATGTATTGTTTTCAAGCGTTTAATCTCTTGATCTGAATTTTACTTAATTAGGGCCTCTGGAGTTTCTAGTTAGCCTTCAGTAATCTCCTCAGTCTAAGAACATATATGCAATGCTTATGTTTTCTAAATTTTACTTTTAATTGTTTAACGTCTATTAAGGAATCAAAGCTTAATGTTTTGTTTGATTGAATCATTTTGTTTTTGAATCCAATAAGGCATTTTAAAAACATGAAGTCAATTCTTTTTGAAATTTTTCGATTCGAAATCAAACATTAGTATTTTCAAACAAATTTTCTACTAGAATTCTTAAAAAGAGTTTTAGATTATAATCAACTTTCACTGTACATCAAAACTAATAAGCTTTCAATATTTGGTGCGTTTAAACAACTGAAATTTGATTAGAACGGGTTTCCCTTTTCTTTTTTTTTATTAATGGTTCTTATTTTAGACTATCTCAAATTCTTCAGTATATATGTAATTTAAAAATAAATTATTACTCTAAAAATTTGTTTTGTCGTCGTTTTGTCTAATCAAATTTGTTTTCGTAAATTTTTTCGATTTCTTTTTGACAAATTTATTGTCTTTTTGCATCGGATACATGAAAATACATCAGGCAGCTTGAATTTTTTTTTTGGATCCTTAAGCCTTAAAATAGTCTATTGTTTATGCAATTTTGTGATTCTTAGTAGTATTTATAAAAATGATTTGTTCGGGTTTAAAGTTTGCTAACTTTAAAATTTCAATATCAGATTTTTCATTCAGTAGTTTTACAAAATTTTGATTACTTAAATTCAAATGACAAGTGACACAATGAGTATTATTCACAAGTTACTGCACCGTTTGCCTTATTTACTTATTAAATCCTACCTCCAATTACCTTTTGCTTTTTTATAACTTAGTCAGCTTTCGAGCATGTTTCTAATCTAGTTATTAAAATTTATAAATCCAATAATTTATATGTAAGCTTTCTTTAGCATCTACAATTGTTTCTCAATTTGTCATCTCACTATATTCAATGTATTAAAAACTTCGTCAAATGGTGAAATTTAGCACATCATTTCGATCACACATTCATCAGATATTTATATTTAAAAACTAATTGTTCTGAATAAATTTTTTTTTTTTTTAAAAATTTTTTACTCAACAGATACATCTTGAAATTATTAATTTTTTTTTCTTTTGTATCTCTTAATTCTTCTTAAAATGTAATTATTTTTAAATTGACTAAGCTTCAAAAATTATTGAAAATTAAGATATTCTAATTCTACGCAATCAAAATATGTTCTTCGATAAAAAATTTTATTATCAATTTTCTATTATTCAAGAACAACTGTACACCTTAAATGAGAATGATCATTAAATCTGTTTGTTCAAAAAAATTATTTAATATGTTGAAAGAAAGTATTAGACTTAAATACTAATTTTTCTTAATGAACTCTTATGAAATTTAATTTATGTTTTCAATCCAGAAAGATTGCTAATAATAAAATTTATTCGAAATCATTTTTTTCGATCGGTAATAATTATTGAAATTCTGTTGGCTATTATATTTAGAATAATTTTAATATTATTATTACAAATACTTGAACGACATTTATTATTGCATATTCTTCAAAATAAAAGAAAAAAAATTTATATGTATAAATTCACTTTCATTTTAGTTGAAAAGGGTAGTATTTTATTAGTTGTATTTATCTATATTATACCTATTTTTTTGTTTATGTATTTTTCTTATATTTTAATAAAATTAATAAGTTTGTGTTGTTGATTCAAAAAATCTAAATTTACTTAGTTTAATATCTAATTATTTTGGTAATTATTTTAATTGTAAAAAATTTTTTAAATTTATATTATTTTTTTTCAGGTCAAGCACCAAGATGACCGTCTACTATAAATTCAATTTTAATTTAAATAGTGATAAGGTCACGTTTGATGGCCTTCACATTTCGGTTGGAGAGCTTAAGAAGGCAATCATGCAACAAAAGAAGATTGGCAAAAGTAATGATTTTGATTTACAAATTACTAATTCGCAGACTAAAGATGGTAAGATTTCTAATTATTTGATTATCAGGGAATTTATCTTTAATCTAGATGTTAACTTGATTTTTTTCTCACGTGTCTTAGTTTATAAATCTGATGAAGATCTAATTCAAAAAAATACAACTGTTATTGTAGCAAGAGTACCCGTAACTACAAAAAAGAAACAATGGAAAGAACAGGAGCAAACAGCTACTAATGTGAGAGATCTTTTCAATTCATTGTAAATTATTCAGATCACCTTCTATCTAACATTAAATTTTTTCTACCATTCGTTTTTAGAATTATGAAGCTTTAATTTCATTTGATAAGATAATCACATCATCAGATTTTTCAAAGCTTGAAACCGAAGAGGAAAAGCTTAAAACAATAATGACTCAATCTACTCAAGATTATGATACTTCAAATTTTATTAAAACTCGCCCTATGACTGGCCCAGTACCAGCCAGTTATCGCTGTAAACGCTGTGGAATAGGTGGTCATTTTGTAAAACATTGCCCAACAAATAATCAGGCTGATGTGAAACGTAGTACTGGTATACCTCGATCATTTATGATGCCCGCAAAAGCCGATCAACGTGGCGCTCTTATTACAGCGACTGGTGAATATGTTGTACCGATAATTGATCATGAAGCATACAAAGAGCGCAAAAAAGAGCGACCACCATTTATATCTGCAGAAAATCCAGAACTCGATGAAAGATTGATCGAACAGATACCCGAGGATTTGCAATGTTCGTTGTGCAGAGGCTTATTGCAAGATGCTGTTATGATTCCTTGTTGTGTGACAAGTTATTGTGACGACTGTAAGCAACTTCCAAAGTTTCTAACGAATTATAAAATTAAAATTTATTTCTAATTTTTTTTCTTATTAAATTATTATTATTTAAGGTGTGCGTACTTTTTTACTTGATTCTGAACAACATCAATGTCCATCTTGCAATGAGACCGGCGTATCACCTGACAAACTGGTTCCTAATCGTTATTTGCGAACAAAAGTGATCAAATATAAGAATGAAAATAGTTATTTTAGTCAGCCATATCAGCCATACAGCGGTCACCAAACTATAGAAACAAATCTCAAAGTTGCGTCTAGTTCGGGGACGAGTAAATCGCCAATTCAAGAAAATTCGCCTACACCCGAAAATTCACCTAATCTTCATACAGAGGGTAACAAAGACGAGCAGACAGATTGTGAAGTTTCAATAAGTAACGTTGATCATGATGAAAATCAACACAATGATGTTGAAAACGCTGAATCAACTAGTAGCACACAATCTACAACGAATGATCATCAAAATGAATTGAACACTAATGCACTTATTGAGTCGCCAACAAATTCAGTATCAGTACCAGATGACGGTAAGAATGAAGCGCCCAAAGATGAGTCAATTGTTATTGATGAAAGTGAGCGAACGGAAATGGAACCGAAAACTGACAATCAGATAAGTAATGAAGTCGTATCTAGTCAGAGCAATGATACGAATACAAAAGAAACATTTAAAAAAAGTCAACCAAACGATGAATCAAGTAAAAGGTTAGAATCTAATTTTATGCTAAATCATAAATCTAAACGAAAACCAAAGTATAGTATAAGTCATTCAATTAATCGTAAAGTGAATCTAAACTCTTGTATGTGTGAATATGTTTTATTTAATCGACTTATATATGTAGCTATTATGTATATATTCCCATCGGCTGGCCTACTCCCCACACTCTGTGTATCAAGATCACCACAGAACCCTCAACTTAATTTCAAACATCAATCATTGTTCTCTTATTAATATCAAATTCATTTGCAAACATCAACAAGTCAAAATTTTAACAAATATACAATTACCAAATTATCAGGCCAAAAATTCAAGTAAAATGAACTTGGAACTAGTCAAATTGTCTTTCTATACAACATATTTTTGATCTCTCTTTATAGACCTGTTTTTATACTTGATTTTTTTTACAAATTTATTTGAATGAATGGTTAAGTTAAAAATAAGGTTTAATACCTGATTAAAAAAAAAAAAAGAATAAAAGCTCGATAATTTTATTGTCAATATCGAAATGATAGTAAAGAAATCGATAAAATTGTATAAATTTGTCATGTTCATCTCGTGATTGTAGTTGTTGAGCATTTCTTTTTTGATAATATTTTACCTGTTTTTTTCCAAAACTACTCTCTCTCTTTCTTTGCTATTTATTTTTCTTTGAATTTATTATTGACCATGTCTATCTTTTCCCAGTTTTTTATCTTCTCATAATTTCCTCAATTTTTTCAGCATTTGTTTTAACATTATATTTCAAAATTAGTTTTTAGTAGGTAAAATGTGTAAATATATAATAGTTGTGTTCATGTTTGTAGTTCGCATACTGAATCAATGTGTGTGAATTCGCTAAAAGTGATGGTTTCATCATTGTATGAGATCACTATTTCCGGGTAATTTATTTGCTTAAAAAATGCATTTCGGGTCAATATCAACAGGTGTTTTAATAAATTTTTAATTAACTAACTTTTTTTCTTACATAGGTTTTGATTTTTTTTTTTTTGTTTTATTAATTGTTCTAATGAAGATAAATGACACGTGTACTTATACTCTATTTTGATTTTTGTACTTAATTAACCCTAACAAACATCCTTTTGTAAATCTTTAATTTTAACTTGTTTCAAAAATCAACCCTTAATTAGCAATCAACAAAATGGATCAAATGGTGCACAATCAAACGCAAAATACGATCGACATGGAAATCTGCGTCAGGTAATGTTTTAAATTTCAATTTTTGTTGTGTTTTTGTTGTTTCGAAAATCCGATCATCCTTCTAAAATTCATCTGAACTAATTTGATTTTCTTCTTTTATGTATGTTTTAAACTTTTCGCTTGATAGTCTCATCAATTAAAATTATCCGCAAATAATAATCAACAACATCTGAATCAATTATTACCGTCTCGTCACACAATTCTTGGCCATCCGCCACCTAATCAACCACACAATCAAAGAATGCATTCGTCAGCCAACCATAATAATAATCAGCCAGCACATATATATCCTAACAATGGTTTCCAACAACGTGCTCCTCGTCATGTGCATAATAAGCATAATAATCAATTAGTGCAATCATTTAATCATATGAATCAACATCAGAATTATAATCAGATGCCACCGAATCAGATAATTAATAGACAACAATATGGTCAACATGGATCAAATTACTATGATCCTATGTACTTGAATTATAATGGACATATGAACAATCCGATGCAACACAATAATTTCAGTTCGTATGATCAGTATAGTAATTTAATGCCAGGATATGCACCAAATTATATGGATCAAAATGGTAGGCATTTATCTTATATTACTTAAAAATTTATTAAACTAAGTGTGTTTTTTTTTACAGCCGATCCAATGTTCAATAGATTCGGTATCGACACGACTACAATGAGTCTTGACCAACAAATGGAAATTTTTAATCGAAAACTTGAAGAAAAACGATTTGATTCGAATATAATAGGTTCTAATTCGTTAGAGAGTTATCATCGTCGTCGTCAATCTAGATCAAAATCAAGACAATATAGATCAAGAAGTCATCGAAGGTCTAGATCAACAAGCGTTTCGAGAAGTCGTAGTCGAAGTTCTAGAAGTTCATCTTCACGTCGCTCTATCTCTAGATCACATTCAAGGCATTCAAGAAGCAGGTCCCGTAGTATTCGCCATAATACAATGAAAAAATATTCAAGAGCAAGGGAATATTATGGCAGCTCAAGAAGATCACCAACTAAGCATAGTAAAGATTATTGTACATCTTCTTCATCAAATTATCACTATTCAACAGCTCGTTCTAGACATTCTAGATCACCTCTCCATAATGTTGGATATGCAATTATTCAACATAATCGAAACAGTTTTGAACGACATATTGATTCAAAGTTGAATCATAAATCGTCTGTACATCATCATGATAAACATGGCGGTCGAAGTGTTGACCGGGAACATAGAAATCATAAAGAATATAAGGATCGTAAAAACTATCATAAAGAAACTAAAGAATATAGAGATGAAAAAGATTATAAGGATAAAAAAGATTACAAAGATAAAAAAGATTGCAAAGATAAAAAAGATCATAAAGATAAAAAAGATTATAATGATCATAAAGAACATAGATCATCCAAACGTTCCTCAGATCATTCAAAGCCTAAATTTTCATCCTGCAGAAATTCATCATTAGATAAACATTCGCCTTCAAATCATGAATCATCTAAAAAATCTCGAAAAGAAGAAAATATTTCACGTTATAATTCTGATCAAAATAAAGACAACAAACGAAAAAGAAGTTCTTCACACAATCATGAATCAAATGACGAAAAAAAACCCAAACTCGATGATAACGACAAAAGGTCAACTGACGAAAAGTATTCTTCAAAGTCTATTGATAAAAAAGAAGAGAAAACCACAAAAGATAATGTTACGAATCAAAAAACGGATCCATCAGACCATAAGTCCGAAATCTTGGCAGATCAACCTTATCTAGATCTAGATGATTCGTCTTGTTCATCAAACAAATCATCTGCATCGTGCAAACCTGATTCAAATAATGCTCAAATTGATTGTAAGCAACAAGAAGCCACCTCAGGCGATGATCAAAAGAACAAATTTCATAGTAAGTCAATAAAAGTTGACAAAGAACATGAAGGCGAAAGTATATATAATTTGATGGAATTCAATGCTGAAAATGATAGTTTCGAAAATGACGATGAACAATCGTCAATCAAAGAGATGACAAAAGCTACGATTGTGGAAGCGGAAAATAAAGAAAGTGAAGAAAGTGATTCAGATAGTGATGAGGGTCTAATAGACGACGACGAAGATAATATGAGTAATAGAAGTGATAAGTCGAAAGATCATAAGACTAAGCTGTCTACAACACCGGAACCAAAGTGCGGTAAATTAGAAGCAAATAAAGATGAAGAAATGCGTCGAAAGCATCGTAGATTTAAAGATCACAAAGAGGAAAAAGATCGCAAAAAGGATAAAAAGTCAAAAAGTAAGTCATCAAAACGTGATCGGGAAGATCGCACAAAGAGTAAAGATCGAAAACGTAAGTTAGAGGCTGATGAGTTGTCCTCAAGTAGAAAAAAGCACAAGAAAGAAAAGAAGTCGAAAAAAGATAAGAAAATATCGTCGAGCAAATCAAAAGATAAAAAATCGTCGCACAAATCGAGAGATAGAGATTCAGATAAGAGCAAGAGAAAATGATTTGCCTGTTTTTATTATTCAATTGTAAATAATTGCACATAGTTTTAACAAAATTCTCAATAATTTATCGATGCGTTGATACCTTTTTGTTGAACGGTATATAGAAATAGGATATATTTTTATAAATTTTAATTTTATTTTTTTTTCACCTCTTAAACATGTTATAACGTCTCATCGATAAGGTCGCACTTTAATTATTTATGTAAATACATTTGAAATTCACATCGTGAGCAAGATTCAAATAAAATTAAAGAAACTTTTGCCTTTCATTCGGCCTATTTGATTCTAAATTCTATATTCTGAATTATTAGTTTGAGGTCAATCGCATCTAACTTGTATCACTTATTCTTTCAATTTTTAATCAATAAAATTACTGAAAAAACTAAAAATTTATCAATCTCTTTTAAAAGAAACTGCTTATTTTTAATTTGACTAAATTTTTAATTGAAATTCGTTTGATTTTTCATAAATCATTTATTTTTATTTTAGAATTCACATGAAATATATTTTTTTTCAATTCAATTTTATTTATGATAATTATTAAAATATGCTTTTTATCATATTTCATTGTAATTACAAATATGGGTAAGTGACAGATTATTATTTTTAATAAATTTGATTGAATAACTTTTTTCATTTTTTTGAATACTTTGCTGCATTTATGTTCTAGATAATAATGTTCAAATTAAAAAAAATCATTAATGAACATCCATAAAACTATAGAGATGATGAAAAAATTATTGAATCTGAGATGCCGATTCATTCAATAAATTTAAAAATAATTTTGGATAAAAAATGCAATCACTGATGAGCACAGTATCAGATTTTCTAGCAAGATTCATTTCATTAAATGAAATACCACCTGACATGAAGATAAGAAGTTTTTTAGGATTTGTAACCAGTGTATTGACTGCCGGATACATATTTTCATCAAGTAAATTTTTGTGAACATCTTTTATTAGGCTTGCCAACGAAACAAACTTTACTTCAGGATCGAATTGATTTCGCTTACTTACGTTCTTAACTATGGTTACAAAATTATTTAATTCTCTGATCATTTCTTTTGTCATTATTTTTTTGAGTTTCTTTTTGCTTGATGAACTAAGTGGCTCTTTTACTACTGAATAAAGACATAAAATTCTTTTCCAATCAAGTGGATTTTTTTCATTTTTTAATATTTTTATTAAGAAATCAATAAATTCGCTTTGCTCTAAATTGATTAATTCGTTTTGGATTAGGAGATTTTTCGCCTTTTCTTTATCTAACTCAATTTTTTTACTATCGTTATCGTTTGATATTTTATTATTCTTTCTTCTTTTAGATCTATTTTTAT
>BLXL01002204.1:0-25947 GCA_023170135.1 Acarapis woodi
TTGACTACTAAATCGCCAAAACAAATGCACACTAAAAGTCGCGATTTAAGCGATAGTTCGTGTGGTTCATGTGTCTCTGAAAATCATTCGTCATTGAACAATCAAAGTAGTGAGGAAAATTTAATATCCAATCAAACACATTCCACAACTAATAATTCTGGTTGAGACATATATGTGTGTAGAATGGCCATTAGCATTGATGTTAGCGGAATATCCACATATTGTTTTTTTTTTTTGCAAAAAAAAAATATACACAATGTATCTATTGGTCGACTTAAGGGGCAGATGGCAAACATGTGTTTTATGTTCTTAAATGATTATGTTTGATCAATACGGACAAAAAAATGCCCTAAAATAGAGTTCATTATTAGGATAGCTTTGGAAACTAGCTTTCAAAAAATAACCAAAAATATCCGTTGTTAAAAAAACGTGAAAAAAAATTAAATTGACCGAAATTTTCGATAGTTTTAAAAATCAATATGTCTTAATTAAATATATAAAAATGTCTAGTTAGATAATTTTTTCATTTTCATAAATGATTTTCAACAAAGCATGTACAAAAATTAGAAATGAAAAAAAATTCAATTAATTAAAATTTAATGCATTGAAATCTTTATATTAAAAAAAATAACACTTTTATTAATTAGTTACAATTATGGAATATTTTTTAAAATTATCTTGAATATTTTAATTTTTCAAGATGCTCAAAGATACAAAGTATTACAAAAAATATTTTCGAAAAATCTTGATCCGAGCAGTTTTTTTTCCAAATACATTATAAATTTTCTATATTTCATAGATTTATTTTTTTATTTTTAAATAAAATTGAAAAAAGTGAATATTTAAAACGATAGAGGATTCAAGAAAATTATGAACAAATAAAAAAATTTCGCAATTATACTCTAAATAAGCGAAAAATTTTAATTTTTACGAAATTCAAACTTGAATATACACAATATATGTTAATTGAATATAAGCCAAATGAACTACTACAATTAAATGAAAATAAATGCAAATTATATATAAATTGATTTACAATTTAAATTTTTTTAACGTAAAATAAAACGAAAAAGACGTTAATGCATAATAAATAATAGAAAAAATTGAATTTTCTGCCTATAAGATAAAGAAATTAGAAAAATTATAAGATAAAAGTTGTTCAAATAAATAATATTTGATACATTTACGTTTCAACTAGAGACAATTTTTTTTTTATATTTATTTACATCTAGTAAAAATTTCAATTTCATAATTATATTCAATCACTCTTTTAAAAAAATTTAATTGGAAAAATTTTTTCGATAATTTAAATTATTATTATATTTTTTTTGCATGGTACTTGACAAACTTACTTCAAAAAAAAAAAAATAATAATCGAAAGCAATCAAGTTAAAAAATGATAATCTAATTTTATTACATTTTAAATTTTCGGTACGCAGAAAGTTTATCAGAGCCTAATTTCAAAGATAATTTAAAAAAAAATAAAAAATACTGACTTGTAGTGAAATCTGCAAGGTCTAATAAAAACTATAATTGTTGAGATAAATTATTCAAAAATAAAACTAATTTAAATGCAAAAAGAGTTTGAATTTCATACTAAAAATTGCTATTCCTGATTCATTTTGAAAATTAAATTTTTTTCCTCAAGAAAATTAAAAAATAGTTTTTTGGTTGGAAAACTAAATTTTTCTTTAAATCGTGTAGTTCTTAGCAGATATCGGCCACCTCTGTAACGAAAGTGTATGGACGGATCAAAAATGCCGTAATAGAAATATTTACAATTATCTATAACAAGTTTGAATTCTTCTAATGATACAAGTCCTTTTTGAATGCTAAAACATTTCAAGCCTTTAAATTTACTTAGAAATTCAAAGTTCACCACTCTTTTTTTCTCTAAATCAGAAGGAAATAAAAAATCTATTAAGTTAGGCAAATAATCGGGTAATTTGTCGAGCTGATCCTGAGGTAGTTGCTTGATAATTAAATTTTTCACATATTTAAACACGATTTCCCAATTCGTGAAATTTATTGCTTGACTTAATTGTTTGCCGAAGTAAAGTGTTTGTATACACTTAGATACATCTTCGACTAGTTCAGGTTCTATTACGCTCATTTCTTCATTAAATTGATCTGAATACTTAAGCAACTTGTCTACGTTTTCAAAATTGAATTCATCAGAATTTTCAATATAATATTCGTAGTTTTCATAAAAAAATGAAGAACCAAGTTTAGAGCATGTCTTTTCAATTACTTCTTTGGCAGAAAGGCCATCTTCTTTAACTACTAAACTCTCGTAAAAAATATCTAATTCAAGTCTTTCAAAGTTACGTCGTTGTTCAATTAATCCTTCTAAGATTAATTCGCGTTCTGTTTCGTCGTAATAGGTGCTTTTGTGATAGAAGTAATGAATTTGATGTAATTTTGGAAAGTCGGAAAGATTAATTAGTATTTTTTTACTAAAATAAAGAACCTCAAGATTTGGCGCTCGAAAGCCAGGTAAATAGATGAATGATTTGAGCTTCAAAAATTTTAAATTTATAAATGTCGAATTAAATACATCGGCTAATACAAAACAATCGTCATAAACTGATAATTTGACGAGATTTGGACAATTTAAAACGTGTAATCTATCTTCTTGACCAAAGAATAGTGTTTTAAGATTAGGCGAATTAAAATCAATTTCAAGTGGTCTTTGGGATTCAACGACTTCATTCAAGTAGAAAATCTGTAAATTTTCTAAAATTGGAAATTGATTGATAAATATGCTCAATTCTTCTTTAGTGAAAAAGATATCTTCATAAGTTGCAATATAAAGATTTTTGATGTTCTTGAAACTGGATCGAAAATGTTCTGAATCTTTGAATTTATCATTGATTATTATCGAATTGTTTAAGTTGACAGGTTGAGAATTGTGATGCCAAATTAGAGGACGAATTATAACTCTGTAGAAAAGAATCAATTCATCTTTGGTTTTTAGCAGAGAATTATTATCAATTATTTCTTTCCATAATTTACAAACTTTTCGTGCGCTAATTAAATCATAAATTCCCAAAAGATCTAGTATTTTGATTAAAACTAATTCAGGTAATTCATTGATTTTCATCTTTAAATCTTTTTTTTTTTTTCAAACAAGCCTTTGAAATTTTTAGATCCCGATATTTAATTTATTGAATTTTTTTCTTTATTCATAACAACAAAGTTTTGATCTTTGAAACACTACTAGAACTGTTTATTTTTCTTCATTCGTGCCCAGTAGATTTAGCACTCAAGAATTCGTAAAAATAGCTAACACTTACTTATTTTTTTATTGTTTAGCATGAATTTCCGCTACAAATTTTATATTTGAGATATTAAAAATAAAATTTCACAGAAAACGGAACTTTTTTTTTTTTAATTTATTAAAGATGTTACAGAATAAGTTAAAGAAAATTTCCGTCGTTTAAAAATGGAAAGAGTTATGTCCAAGTTTCCAATAAAAAAAAAAAAACAAATTTGTCTATAATTCTTGAATGAAATTAATAAAAATAATATCATTTTGTTACCTAAATTTGTAATTATCAAAAATTAGTTTTCCATCACTACGGTATTTTACCAAGTTGAGCTTGGAGACTGATGTACAAAGAGAGTGCGAAGTAAAAGTTTTCTAAATTACAATAGCTATATAACTGAATACAAATTTAATGAAATATATCTGTATAAGCTCCTGTTCTATGAAAATAAATACAATCTCAGGGAATTTTATACAGATCTCTTTGCATGCAAAAAAAATAATCTTAGAAATGAAATTTAAAAAATTTTTTAAAGAGCATCTAGTCATTTTGAGTAAATTTGGTTCTGATGGTTTAACTTTTTCAAATTTCTTTGTAATCAAAATCAAATTAGAAATTTTTAAATTGAAATACAAAACGACCTCGAAAAAATTAATTTACTTGGAAAATTTACAGATTTAGTAAAGTGTTTGAAAAATAAAACGAAGAAAAAGAGTAACGCACGGCTATGGATTATAAAAAAAGCTTATTGAAAATAGTTTGTATTGCACTTGAGATAAGAAAAAAATGATTTATCTTTTTTAAAGTAAATCATGAAAAACTAGTAAAAATATGTTTTAAATATTAGGCGATAAATTTATCAAAACGATGAGAATATATTACATTTAAAAGAAACAAATTCAGTAGTGGAGAAAAAGAGGACAAGATCACTTTGAATTGCTACTCTTTACTCTTTTAAACATATGAATATGAATTATAATTCATTTTTTCATATAAATTAATTAAAAAGAAAAAATAGTTTCTTTTAATCACTGACTAGTGGTCATCTTATAATCTAAACTAAGTTTACGTCCATTAGGTAGTAGACGAAGGCCTGCTGCGGTTTGTTGTTGTTTATTATTTAATGCATTCAATTGTTGATTATTGCTCGTTAAAGTGGATATATTATGATTTTTTGATTTTTCTAAATCAAGTATAGGTGACAAATTGCTAAAGAGTAGAGCTTGTTGTGGATTCTCTGATTTGCATCTTGATATAGATATTGTTTTCTTATTATTCGAACCATTATTCTTCGTGATTAAATTAGAAGTGGTCGCTGAATTATTAGTTGTGGAATGTGTTTGATTGGATATTAAATTTTCCTCACTACTTTGATTGTTCAATGACGAATGATTTTCAGAGACACATGAACCACACGAACTATCGCTTAAATCGCGACTTTTAGTGTGCATTTGTTTTGGCGATTTAGTAGTCAAATTATTTTGTTGTTGTTGCTGTTGTGTCTGACAATTTATCGGATGCGAATTGTTGTTTATTTGATTGTTATTAAGTGATGTGGGTGAATTTGTGCTCTTTATTTGTGGTATAATATTATTTTGATTTTGATTATTTAAGCTATTTGTATTAAGTACAGAAGTAGCCAAGGATAGATTGACATTACTTTCACCACTACCTCCACTCAAATTACTGTTAGAACTCTGTGTACTCGATGAATTGTTCGTCTGTACACTCGTTGTTGGTCTAGTTCGCCTACTAATTTGCACTTGAATGTGATCACATATGCGCTTAAACCGCCTTACTGGACCAGAAATAAGTGTGAAAGTGAGAACATAGAGCATTGGTCTTTTGGTACAAACATTGTTATTGCTTTTGGCGATTTTATTTATAGTGTGTTTATAATTATTAATTAGATTATTGTTCTCTGCCTCACTGCTGCTACTACTTGAATAATTTGTTGTGTTATTGTCTTGGTTATAATTTTTATCTAATTGGCTCTTGTTCGTTGTTGCATGTCCAACAGCTTCCACATCGTTGATTGTTGTATTATTAATTGCATTTGTAGTTTTAAGCATTGAATTTGCGTTCTGTGTTAATTGTTCTTGATCAATAGTATACGAATTATTTTCAGATGAACAATTTATTTTCAAATTTTCCTGCAAACACATAGCACCAGGTGTGGCTAGATTAATATCAACATGAAATCGTACATTACGTTGAAACACACTTGTGCTAACGCCTCGTTTATATTCAACTCGAAATGAGGTCGGAGATAATACGGAATGACTCAAATCATTAATCTATGTGAAAACAATGTTCAATATGTAATTTTTAGAATTTTAAACAAATAAATTACAAAACCAACTTACCGATAGAAATGCATGTATAAGATCAGCTTTCACAATTGCCAGTGGTTTGTCTCTTATAACTAATGTTTGCTGTTCATCACGTTCAGAAGTAATCAAATTACCGAACCATGATCGTTTAGTAAGTTCAGGTGATGAAAGTGGTGTGAAGCCATGATCTTCTGATGGATTTACTATTTTTAAATATAAATTAAAAAAATAAGTAAACCAAATTTTTTAATATAAAACCATTAAATTAATTGACTTACTTGGTATTTTTCTCCTATGAAAACGTGGAGTACCTATTAAGTTATTCTTGAGTGTATTTAATCTACACCTCCAATATTGAGATGATAGATTTGGAGAACCAGGCGACTGATTTTCAGAATTGACAATCGATTGCTGTTGCTGACCGCCAATTCGAATACCAAGTTTGGGTGAACTTAATGGCGAATTATTAACAAAGGCATTCATAATATTTGCAGCAAGTGTATTTCCGGTATTACGAATTGAAGATCGACCACCTAATTTTGGTGTTCTTGGTATTTCGAATACATCATTTTTTATTGTTTTACTTTGTGCTGGCACACCTGATACTTGATTTCTTTGTCCTGTTGAATTGTCTTCTGGACCATTTGTTGATGCGTTTGTAGTAGTTACAAGATGTTTAGAAGACATTTTCGGTGAACAAATCTTATTTCTTACATCATTTGAAATTGAGTTATTATTTTTATTTATTGTTTCAGTGCATAATTTAACATTTGAAAGATTATTGTTTGATAGTTTATTTGAATTATTTGTTCCGTTAGTTCGCTGGCTACTACTTCGTTTACCTCGATGAGTTGGAGTGCAGTTTATATAAACTTTGTTTGTTGACAAACTATTTATGTTGCTGAAAGAATGGAAAAAATTTATATTTAATTACTATTTTTTAGTAAACAAAAATAATGAAAAATTTAGATGTCGTACTTAAACATTCTTCTTGGTGCTATTGGCGAACCTTCACTTAATAATTCAAAACTATATTTAGGACCTGTGCGACCATTCAATTGGCAAGTGTCAACTCTTTTTCTTGGTAAATCTATAGAACAAGAATATCCATATGATATAATTGATATAGTCTAATAATAATAATAGATATTAGTTTACCTGTTTTAGATTCGGTTCTATTTCGAATTATAACTTCAGTATCATCTTCGAAGGCTGGTTTTCTTCGTTTCCGATCCAATAAAAGAAAATATATAACTTTTTCCATATTATGGCTTCATAAAGTGCAGAGAAAAATTTTGAGTATTGTTATTTGATTATTTATAGGTTTAATTTTAATCTTACGTTGGACTAAGTATCTCCTTGATTAATTTATCTTTATCTTTGAAACATCCTAAAGAAGACATGTTGCTTAATACGTCTGGATCAATATCATCGGTATTTGGAATAATATGAGTCTATTTTAAAAAATACACAATTATTTTTATCCATTTATATGTTATTTTTTTTGAGAAAAATTTTTTTGGTTCTAATTGAGTCAAGCTTAATATATACCTGGACAACTTCTTTTATGGGTAATTCAAGCTCTAATTCAGCTTTACTTCCGCTAGTTACCCAAGGATGTTTAATAACTTGTTGTAACTATCAGTCAAAAGATGAAAAATTAGTCAAATAATTTATTTCTATCCTTCAATCTTTTAGAAATCTATTATGACCGCTAATAAATTATTCAAACTTAAATAAACTTACAGTCAGTCTTTTATTAACATCTACTTCAATTATACCACGTAACAATTCTTGACATTCAATCGGCACAAAGTGTGGTATATGAAATACTCCTCGTTTAACCTTTTCAAGCAGTCTTCTTAAATTATCATCGTCGTAAGGCAATGCTCCCTATTGTATTTTTGATTAAATTTGAAGACAAAAAAAAGTTAGATTCTAGGCATTTTTTTCATGACTAAAATAAATGTTAAAAAAAGAGTTCTTAATTTACTTTTTTTTCGCATTTAAAATTTATTTCTTGATGTTTGCGCAAAAATTGATAATTAATTTTATATTAAAAATTAATGAAAAATAAAAAAAAAATACTCACTACTAAAAGTGCGTAAAGTATAACTCCACAACTCCATACATCTGCCAAACGACCGTCATATTTTTCACCCTTTATGGAGAGGAAAATTAACAAAAATTAATTCAAGTATTAAAAATTTTTATTGCATATTTTTACTCACTCTTACTATTTCTGGTGCTGTTTTTTTAGATTATTATAATTTAAAATATAAAGAAAAAAGAAAACAAAAAAATTATTATTATTCATAAGAAGCTTGCACAAAAATTTAAGTTTTCGAGAATTTGCTCACATGCGTAATGAGGAGAGCCGCAAGAGGTTTCTAGGTGGCAATCAATTTGTACACTGGCCATACCGAAATCTGCTATTTTAATATTTGACTTGTCGTCTAGAAGTAAATTTTCCGGTTTAAGATCACGATGACTTCATTGAAAAAAATAGAGAGACGTGAATTTAGTCGAAAATTTCAGGTTTTAAGTTTATAGGTTTCATGAATTTTCAAAAAAAAACCTGATAATTATTTATTGTTATTGAAATAAAAAAAAATTGTCAGTTTTAAAAATTTGAAGTGAAATTGTGGAAAAACACAAAGTTTAAAAACACTGGATTAACTTTATGGACGAAATCAAATTATCATTTAAATCATAATTCATGACTAATATAGTAAAATTTATTTTGAATTAATACGATTTGTAAAATTACACTATTTTCACCTTATTTTTTAGTTTAGCATTTAATTATTGTGAACTGCTTATATAATGATAGTATAAACTTATTGATAGCGAAAATTACAAATAATCATATAAAATTTATCGATATATGCATCTGTTGTATCAAATATGATTTGTAACTTGTTTTTTTATATATAATGAATTTCGAAAATAATATTATATACCTTACATTTTGCAAAAGAAACAACACTAGACTTTTTTTGGAGATTTCCCTGAAGTTCAATTAAAATATGTTGTAAATGTATTATTCATAAAATGTATGAATTTGATAAAAAAAACGCAATAAAATCTATCTGACCTATTATTTATATCTATTCTATTTACGAAGAATTTTTATCTTAACAAAACAAATATGATACAAAAAAAAAAAAATAAAAAAAATGTCATTTCATAAGTTATGCCTACAACGAGTGATTGAGCGTTTCATTAATTTCTTTGCTTATCTATTTTCTATAACTTTACAAACACTTCAAATTACTAGCACGAATAATTAATTTCAACTTAATTGTTGAATAATGATTTTTGTAAGTAAAAATATTTAAAATCCTATAATTCGACTCGAAGAGTCATAGAAATTTAGAAAAACAATAAAAATACTTATGTACTAAACAAGTTTTAATTTGTTAAATTAAAAATTGAAAGTTCATAAGCCATTTTTTCATAATGAATATTAAAAATAGATTTTAATTTTGTTAAATTATAATGGATGCAAAGCGAAAAAAATTCGTGATTGGAAATGGTGTAAAAGTCACGTACCAAATAGAATGCGAATGACAGAAATCTAATGCGGAAATTATTTGACGAAAGAATCGTTTTGCTTCCTTTTGATTTAGACGTCCTTTCTTAACTGAATATTTTTAAAAAAAGAGTAGATTCCAATATTAATTTATTTGATTTACTTATCCTCATTAAATTACCTAAATAATCAAATAATTCTCCCCCAGATACATGTTCCAATATTAAATATCTGTGCAAGAAGATTGGAAAAAACAAAAAAACAAATTTAACTAGCAGCGTAAAAAAAAATAAGAAGATGCATAATTTTTGTAATTAATAAATTTCAAAGATAAAGTTCTTTGAGAAAAAATTCGAGAATCTAATTTATGAATCCTTATATTTAAAAAGGTTAAACTTACAAATATTTTTTATTTTCGTAAACATCAAATAGTCCAAGAACGTGCGGATGTTCAATCAATTTCATAATAGCGATTTCTCTTTCAACCTTGAAGATAATAAAAGATATAAAAAAAAATTCATTTACTGGGTAATTGAAGGTGTAGTTTGAAGTTTATTCGAATTTTTTTACAGAAAAAAATTTTTTATGCTCATGTTTATCATTCGAAATTGAGTATAATTATTATAAAAGATAATAATTTACTATGAATTATGTTAAAAAAGTGAATCAAAAAGTGAAAATATTTTATAAATCAAAAAACAAACCTTCTCCAAGACCGATTCAGAAAGTTTTTCACGATTAATGATTTTGATAGCAACTTTTTGATTAGTCACACAGTGTACACCAAGCTTAACGAGTCCTAAATATTGTAAATTATTTTTAATGTCGGGTAACAAATTATTGATTGAAATTAAATTGATTATTAAAAATATTTTAAATATTTAGCATGCATTTAGTTATCAAAAAAAAATTAGCAATTTGTAAATTAATGCATTGAAATTTAAATAGCTAGAATAGACAAAATAGTATGAAATGATTAAAATTATGATAGCAGATATAAAGGAAAACATTTTACGAATTTCAATGTCATTTAGATTCATAAACATGTCAACGAACTTTCATTTTTATTTTTAAGTTTGCGTGCTCCTATTTAAAGACTATCTCTAAAAAAATAGTTTAACATTCAAATTGTAATTTTAATGTTCCAAATTTTTTAGATTAAATTTATTGAATAATAAAAGTCATTACAAAATGTGTGAAACTCAAGTCCAGATAAAATTTAATCTCAATATATTTTCTTGACCATTCATTCATGTTTGTGCAGTTTTTATTATTTTATTTTTAAATCTAATAAGAAATGCAATAGAATAAAAATAATATTCACTTGAGCTTTTATTGTATAAATATTTCCATGTGAATTTCTTATTGTGCTTTAACGATTAAACAAGTTGTAATAGATATTTTTAATTTTAAGAGGTGCTTTGAACAGTGGCTAAAAATTTTTATCTGCAAAAATAAAATAATGGTTTCACAAGGGGATTATTTTAGCATTGGAAGAAAAATTTTTATTTTTTATAAAGAAAAAAAAATGCCCGAAAATTCAATGATCAGAACAACGTTTGAAGAGTACGCAATAGTGTTGAAATAATAACAGAAGAATTTGAAAGGTTGACCGATAGATTAATTTTTTTTATGTTGAATTTAATTCGAGTACATGAAAATATTTCTTATTCAAACAATACAAAAAGTGTTGTCCGAAAATTTTTGCTTTATTTGGAAATCAAAGATATGAAAATATGAACCATTTTCAAAAATCTTTTGTACCTTGTTTAAATTTTTTCTCGAAATTGGCCTTTATGAATCGTATCAAGCATGATATTGAATTTTTATCAGTGTATACAAGATATTTGTCACTAAAAATTTATTAAATTTTTCAAATATTGCTAAAATTAAATATAAAATCATTTTCTTCAACGTAAAACTGAAAAAAAATCGGTTTTTATAAATGATCACGAGTACTAAAAATAACCTCAAATTTTAATGAAAATTTAAATTTTGAATTGAGTAAAAATTTAGTTCTCAATTTAAGTTTTTCAATGTTCAGAATATATTAAGAAAACTTAATAAAAAATATTATTTGAAAAATTCTTTTTATAATTGATAATTCAAATTTCAAATTTTTCGACATGAAAAAAAATTTAGTCGCATACATTAGATTTTCCAATTCTCAGTATACAAATAATTTTTTTTTTTTTTTTTTGCAGTTACTATTATATTTAGTTTCGAATTAAATTCAATTACACAATTATTACGTAATATTTTTTTTTGTAAAGAGTTGTTCAATATGAGGTGTTCTTCTCTTGAATTTCTAATTTTAAAATCAATTTTATTTCAATAAGACATTTGTTAAAATGTCGAAAAATTCTAATCTTGACTGTTAAGAAGCAAGTGATTTTTTTTATTTGAAATTTTCAAAACTATTTTTATTCTTTATTTTGATAGATTAATGAAAATATTCTGGCTTATACTTTTTTTTTGTTGAGAGTGATATTTATATTATTAAAACAACATAAATAAATTCTTTTTAAATTTTATTTGCCAAATTGAAGATATACAGCACTATAGGTATAAACTTGGCCAATTAAATATAGTTTCGATTAGAGCACAAAATGAGCTCATTTTCAGAAAAAAAAATGCTTTTTCCTTGAATTTTCAAAGATTTTTTGAGAAATAAATTTAAGATAAACAAATTTAATAATTATTTTATGAAGCATTTTCAAATAATCTTTATTTTACCTAAATTTAGCGAAAAAAATTTCTAGAAATGTTTAATTCTTTTCCACTGAGTATTCAAATTTAGAATTTTAGGGATGAAAATTTGCCTTGACTGCAAATAAAAAATCAATTAATCCGAGAATAAAATTTCGAAGCCTTAAATCATAGACAGTTCATTTTAAAAATTTTGTGATTTTGCTAATTCAAATTTTTAACAGTCGAATTCTTAATTTCAATTCTAAAGCTATTTTAAGAGATTGGAACTTAGTTAGTTCAAACTACATCATGTTATAGTCAATTATAAATTGAGAAAAATTTATAAGAAGATATATTTATATAGTTAAAAATGAATAAATAGATGAGTTTATCAAAGTTATTAAAGTTCAATAAATGTATAAGAGTTTTCGAAAAAAAAAGACTAAAAAAATATGTTTCGATAATGGTTCTTTCCTAATGAAAATTGTCAAAAAAAAAATTTGTTGGTACAACCATTAATTAGAATAGTAGAAAAAGTCTAACTTGTAATAAATAAAATTTTTTACCGCAGAGATTTTTAGTGCATCGAATTTAATTAATTTATGGTTAGTTTTTAAAGAAAATTATTTAAAAAATTTTAATCAATTTGAATCTTCATTCGGTCGTTAAAAATTTCAATAAAAAAAACAATGATAATTATCGTATTTTTTTTTATATATAAAAGATAAAGCATTAAATGATAAGGTTATTAAAAATTTGATATTTTCTATACAAGTGTTTAAAAACTAATCAAGAAATTTTTTGTTGAACATCTTTTAAATATAATAAACGATGTGCATTCAGGCAATAATTTCGAATTAAGGTATCTATCACGTGCGCTCAATATATCGTTCTATTTTAATCTAATAGAATAGCTTATTTTACATGACGAAAATTTTATTAACAAATTCACATATTATTTAATAAAATTTTAATATTATTTACTTTAAAAATCTATATTTTTTTTTAATGAAATTTTGACAGCTGCTGGGCGTCATTTATTTGTTATTTTTATATTTCTTATGCATTCAAAATTTTTGTCCTCAAGTCAATTTGTCGGTATTCAAAGTTTTTTGGAATAAAAATAGCAAAATTTTTATTCATAATATACACCTATTATTTTTATTGTTTTGAAAATGTTCTGAATTTAAAAATTTGAAAAATCATCATTCTTATTCAAGCAAAGAACTGTCTTATTAAATGCATTTACAAAATTTTTTTATCTAAAAATTAAAATTGTAAGAAGATTTTCAAAATAATTTTTTTTAACAAATATCGAGTTTAAATAATATAGCCTGAAAAAATAAAAAAAAAAATTCAAAAAAGATGTCTAAAACTTTATATTTAATATCTAGTTTGCCTGAATATATTTGATAAATAACCAAAATATTTCGTAATTACATTTTATTTAAATTTTCAGAAAAAAAATTACATGAATAAAATTTTCGAAAATTCAAATGTAGATCACTCAATATCAGATTCAAATTTTTCTTTAATATTTTGACATTTATTTCTAGAAAAAGTGAAAAAAAAATTTCACTGAAAAATTTTGTTTACCCATTAAGATGATTGCTAAATAATTCTTATTCTATTCTTGATATTATTTCATTAATTTGAATTAAAATTTAGAAATTAATTTGTAATTTAACTAAAATTTATTTTGTGTAATAAATAAAAATTTCGAATTTTTAATTTATAACATTCAAATTGATTTTTTTTGGGAAATAAAAATTATTTATATCGATTGTAGTCTAAATAATCTTTTATATTTTAAATTATTATAAACTTATCACTTACTAAAAAATGAGTTGAAGAATTTATGAATCTGTCGAATGGTATCTGAATTGAGACAATGGTAAGAATAGAAATGAATTTTGTTTTTGTTGATTCGACAAAACAAACATATTCTGTTGCTGAGATAGTTGATTAAATGATCAAGACTATTCAAACTTTTTACTGCATTTAACATCTGATAAAATTTTATTTATAAGAACCACAAAAACTATTCAAAAAAAAAATTATCTGTTTTCAAAAGTATCAACTTAGTGCCAAATTATGCAAATTGCTTTACAAGGGAATTTTCTGGAATTTAAAATTAAATGATATTCGAAAACAACATGTCGGTTACAAGATTTCTTAGAAAATTTCTATCGATCAAACTAGTTTGAAGTTTACGATTCAAGACTATAATTTTCATTAAAATTTCAGCACTAATTGAATAAATAAAATTTATATAAAATGTCTAAAATTTTTACTGAATTATGTACGAAATTTAAAAATATGACTAGCAATTGATATAATATATTAAATATTGATAAGTCTTATTAAATTTTGTAAACTAAGATTGACATTTAACTTTTATTAAATAGAAATTTTATTGAAATTTTATAATCAAAAAGCACTATGAAGAATTTTTTTAAATTTGTACCGATATAAATTAGCAAAAACAATATTCGTGAAAATTTTTTTTCGAACGCGTGTTTTCAGCTTAGAGAGTATAAAGTTAAATTCGTTAATTTGAACTCTTGTCAAATTTATGAAACAAAATTTAGCTCGAACACTTTTTTATTTAGCTAGAAAATTTTACTTGAACCATTTTCACATGTGAAATTTGAATTAGAATTCTAGTATAACTCGAAATTTAATCATTATTTGATAATGAATATATTGATTATTTGTCGATATATTTTAGATCTTAATTTCAAAGCTTCAGGCCCTATGTTTTTTTTTTTTTTAAATTTTATATTGTATTGCAAGATATTTCTACAGATTAGCAAAATAAAATTTAAATTGAATTAATTTTTTTAGAAATCGTTTTAAAATAAAATTACCAAACTTTTAATATTTATACAAAGAACATAAATTTTTGATGATGTGTTCGAATCATGATTCTTTAATATTTGAAGTAATTAAATCAGAGAACTAAAAATACCAAAAGAGCAATTGCAAAACACAATTGTCTTTAAGTATATTTCGATGTATTAATACATTTTTCATGACTTATTTGTACCATGGTAATATTTTCTCAACTGCTAATATTTCAAATCAAAATTTTTGCGTTTACTTTCATGATGTTATCTTCATAGTGTAAATAATTATTTCTAGGATATTTTTTTGTTGAAAATAAATTTTTTTAAACTGGTAAAAATATTTTGTAAAAGATTTTTTATTTTATTATTTTATTTATTATATTTTAGAGATTCATCATAATAAATAAATTATAAGTTTCGAAATACTTTTGACCAAATTTTAAAATTTCGAAATGCAAACCTAATTTCTCAAACAAGAAAAAAAATTGAACAATAAACTATGAACGTCCTTTAATAACTTATTCATAATCGTTAATAAAAGTTTGGGCCTCTAAGAATTTTTCTCGTGAATGAAATTTTTAAAGAGAAAAAAAATTATGTTATTACTTGTAGTCGTTTAAAAATTTACAATAAATTATTTTCTGAATGATAAAAAACATTGGAAATATGATTTATCGTTTAAATTAATATTACTATTTGTAATTAGAAAAAAGGAAAAAATTTTGCTAAACAACAAACCGAAATTTTTGGTAGATTGTTCTAAATATCTCTAAATATATTCCACAAATAATTTGACGACTAATAAATTTTAAGACTCAAATTTTTAAAGGAACTTTACTTGAAAATTAATTTATTTAAAATATATCAAGTTTTTTATTCATCGAGATTCAAAATTATGAGTCTTAGTCATCATTTTTAGTGAAAATTCTAAACATTGTATTTCTTTTTTAAATCTATTTGACTACAAAAAGATAATGACTTGAAATAAAAAAAATAACAATTGCACGATTCTATTTTGTTAAAAATCGTATTGATCTATGACTACAGAAAGGTTAAAGTTCGTCAGATTGTACACTAAATTTATTGCATTAAATGGATCTAATATGTTTTTAGTTGACGTGCGAAAATCATAATGTTCAAGGTGAAATTTTATTCATTCTAAATTGATCAGCATACAAAAGCAAAAATAAATTTTATTTTTTTTTAACTTATCGAATCAAATGAATCATGAAATCATATTAGATCCATCCTAATATCTAAATAATTCCAAATTTTTTTTTGCAATAATTAAATTGTATTTCGATTGACGGTCTCATGAAAATGAGGGAAAGCAAAAAAAAAAATTTATACTTGATTTGAATTTAAGAATTAAATTAAAAATTTTAATCAGATTCGAATTAATATTGCAATAAAAAAATCAAAAACATGGAATTTATAGTGCGAATTAATAGATGAAAATGGAAGTTTGTCAATGTAAATCGACAAATTTCAAATTAAAACTTTCTTTACGTTCGAGCGCTTTAATAAACTGAACTTTCCAAACTAAAAATTTCAATTCAAACGAAATGATTTTTGAGTGGAACATTCACCAAAAAAAGTTAAGTTTCAAAAGATATTATAGTAACTAATGTTTAATTGTCACATTATATAAAGAAAAAAAATAAAATAAAGCTAATAAAAAATAATAATTTAAAATAAAAAGCATTGATTATCTTTTAGAAAAAAAGGTATGAATAACATACTATGGATAATATTGAGAAATAAGAAAGGCAATATATATAGTCACTTATAAAATACTTTGCTTGTAAGATATAAGATAAAGATTACTACATATTTAAAAAAAAAAGAAAAAAAATATATACATTTTATATTACACAATAACTTGCATATTTAAATTTATATGACTTATTGGTAGCGTTAAAAAATTGAAACACCTTAAATAGTCAATATTTTTGAAAAATAGAAAAATTAAATCATAAAAAATTATTTGAAATTAGCATCTACTCTATTATACCTTTTTGTCATTAATAAAATTTACTCATTCGCTAAGTTTATTAAATTTTCTTAGTGAATTTATATTGTTTTGAAATTCAGAATCGACATACAATAAATTCGGTTGAAAAAATAACTGTAATCGTCTTTGAAATTGTGTGTGCGTGCCCAAATGACTTAAATCTGCATTAGTAGTCTGAATATATTGCTTGTATGATAGTAATGTAGATCAGTTAAAATGTTTAGTTCGATAAAATTGAAATTGTTATTTTTTCTAAAAGAATAATTTTAAAATATAGTAAATATATAAAATATACAAAATTTATTCAGCCCGAAACAAATAGAATTTATTTAGTTGGTTAAATTCTTAATGTGATTGGGCTATTAATTTATTATTTTAAATGAAAATTTATGAAAAATTTTTATTTAAAATGAAAATGTTTGTAAAATTTTTCAGTTTAAATTTTAAAAAATTTGAATTTAACTTAAATCCTTCAATATTGTTTTTTTTAGGCAATATTTAATCATCTAGCTTTTGAATGGCTAACTTCTGTGTATTTTTAACTTTTTATCGAAGATATTCCGAAAAAATAATAATTTTGATTTAAAAGAAGCTGAATATATCAATCAGTAAACTTCTTATTTTTCTTTCAAAATGAAAAAAATTATATTATTTGGTGTATAATATAAATATTTTTATAAAAAAGAATGTTCGATCAGATAAAAAGTTAACAGTTATTATTTGCTGAATAGACTCTTGGCACGAGAAGCTTTTAAACTCATTATTTTAAATAATATAAAGGTTTTAAAACTGAGATATAAGAAAAATTAAAAAGAAAAGACATTTTATTTGCCAGATTCAAAATTACCTCAATGAATACTTAAAATGCAATTATAAGTTTTATTTTCAAGATTTTATTTTTTAATATCAATGTTTTTGAATTAAACCTTAAAAAATAGAATATCTTCACCTACAAGTCGTTTTCAATTGTTATCTTGTAACTTGCATAATTTAAATAGCCCAAAAACATCATTTTTATTTTAAAAGAATAACGCTTGCTAATTTAAAAAAAAATCTAGTGCTATTTTAGTGATTATAATAGAAAAAGATGCAGTAGTTTTTCACACACACTGCATTCTTGAATTGTCCTCTCTGAAAAAAAATAGAATTTTCTTTAAGAAGAAATTTTTTTTATTAATAATCCTATTTTTCGGTGATAGGCGACCACTGATAAAATCTATTTCAAATTTTAACATAAAAATGTAAATGGAATTTCAAAAATTTATCAAATGACTTGATGAAAAACAATGTTGTGTAATAACTTTGAAAAAATTAGTTTCGAGCCTGCCAATTCGCAAAATTTCGATATATCTTTGAATAAAGCCTAATGATTCGATTTTGTAAGACTATATTCGAGAAGTTTTCAATTTTCTAAACATCTATTCTAATACAAAATATATATTTTTATCATATCTTGAATTTACTTGCTAAACAATGACCATATAGTCAGTCTATTTAAAAAATCAATTATTGTTAATTTTATGAACGAAAATTGAGTAACCATGATATAAACAAATGGAAAATATACACTACAAATATCAAAAAAAATATATAATTGATTTCTCATCTTAGATTTTTCTTCATTGCAAATTAATTGCAAATATGATTTATTTTTTAATTAAAAATTCAAATTTTTTTTATTTTTGTCGGTTGCATTTTTATTATTTATTTTTCTATAACTCTTTTTATTATTAGAAATCTAAAATATTTAACCTAACGTTATCTTTAATTGACGAAAGTGATATTTTGAAAATAGAGATATTTTAAAAAATCATTAATCATAAATTATATTTATAATTCATTTATTATATTATATTTATAAATTTTACCTGATTTCTATAAATTATAAATTATCGTTAAGAGACTAAATTACTCGGAAATTCAATTAAATTTTAAAACTACTACTAAAGTACAATGCTAAAAATAGAAGATTATTTTTCAATATTGTTCAGTTTCTGTAAAAAAATGAAATAATTTTTTATTCAACCTCTTTACATAATCCTTCGATTTTCAAAAAGTATTTATTTTATCAAAATTGTTGATACAAATAATAAGTGATGTTGTTAGCTGTATTATTATTATAATTCCCAAGTATAGCTATTAATTAGGGCAGCTAAATTCTAAAAATATTTTCTTTTCAAGTTCTAAATGATATTTGCAAAAAGTAATAAAATTTTTTTAAATCAAAAACTTTTTTTTCAGATTTGGATATGAATTGAAAAAAATTTCATATAAAAAAGTTCTAAACCTCTATTTGGAAATTAATTAATAATGAATGAACAATAAGAGTAATTTATCTTGCTTGGATGTATTTCTATGTTGAAAATTGTTCCAAAATATCAATCACAGTGTAAATGGTATATATTGGGTATTAGTTTTGTATCTTGTAACAGAATTTTCACAATAAAAAAATTTATAAATAACAATTTGAGACTCCACTAAATCATGCTGATTATTTACTCGAAAAGTATAATAAAAAATTAGCTAGCCACAATATTCTATCTAAATTAATCTAGATATAGACACTTTTTTAACTTAGCTTTTTTTAGCAAATATATGCATATCGAGTTAAATGATTTTTAATCTCTCTTTTTTTGCAATTTCATTTGATTAATTTTCTCTATTAATTAACCGTCAATTATCAAATTTATAGTCTGTATATATTCTGTTCTCGCTTTAAAAATTTTTTTATGAATTGATCTCAAATAATAAGTACTACATAAGATTTAAGATAAAAACAGAATTTCATTTATAATTATATTTTTTTAATTATAAATTTTAATATTCATTATTAATAAGAACGATTGAAAATTAATTAAATAAATTTTTTTTTTATTTGACAACTGCTTGTCAGCTAAAAATTTAAGTAAAAAATATCAATTTTGTCTGAATTATTTCATTATAATTTTTTTTTCTAAATAAAATCAAATGTGATTTGATGGTTGACTTTATCAATTTTTTATAATTATTATTGAAAATTTCAAAAGAAGAATTTTTGACTTTGAAAATTTTTTATGCCAGTAAATTGATTCTAATTATTTTAAAATATATGTAACAAAGATTGAGATTTTTTCAATTGAATATTATACTATATAAAATCTTACTAAACAACCATCTCATTTTACAATATATGAATCGATTATTCAAAGGTAAAATGTTTCAAAGGAATGAAAAAAGTGAAGTTTCAATTTCAATATTTATTGAATGAACAGAGATTAATAGTTTATAAACTCAAAGTTCAAATAATTTTATATCATTTAAAGTTCTCGTTGCTAAGAAACTATTTTCATAATTATCATTATTTTAAATTTGCTGACATCGGCAATATCTTTTTATTTGTTTTCCTAAAACAATGCGAAAAAAAAACTAAGAGGAAGTAAAAATAATTTTAGAATAAGCGCGGACGTAAATTAGAGTTGTTATTCCTTTTTTTTAGGATACACATATTTTTGAGATTCACATTAAGCATTGGATTTATAGTTTTTTTAATCTTTATTTTATATTACTAAAACATTTAGATAATTGAAGTATCGACTAAATAAGATGATAAAGATCAATAAATAAGAAAAGAAAATTTCAATAATAATAAGAACTGAATAAGAATTCAAATTATCAAGCATTTTTAATTTGGAAGATGAATATTTTTTTATTTAGAAGTATAACACATAATGAGATTATTTTAGCTTTATATCAAACTCAACGAAAAACTAATTTTTTTAGTGACTTTTAAAGCATTTTAAATTTATTCTATAAAATCTTAATTTATTTTTAAGAATCAAAAAATATCATGTTTCATATCGATGTATATATAAAAATTTTTCGATGAAATTTTGAAATTTGGAAATTCTGAATTCCATAAAAATCTGATTTTCAATATAATTTTATTTGAATTAGCATTGTATTAAAGTAAATTTTTTTTTTTCGAATTCGAGATAAAAAGCTAGTCAGTTTCAAGGACGTGAATTTGCAAATTTTTTCTCTATTCAACGAAAAGCAAATCATTTGTAAATGATGATTTAAAAAATTTTTAGATAAATTTTAAAATTAAATCTTTACTTATTATAATGAAATTTAAATATCTAAATTCTCATTATGGAAACTCATTAATTCAATTTTTTTATGTTCGATTTTCATAAATTAAATTTTTTGTCTACCAAATAAATATAATTAGTATCTTTGTCAGTCGCCTTTATTTTTTTTTTTTAGAAAAATAATTCAGATTCATAGTCATAGTCATAGTTCGATAAAAGCTCAACTTCAATAAACTAATTTAGCAATCAAATTTTAGAGTATCAAGTAAATTTAAGAAATAAAAAGCTAAATGTATATTAAAATCTTCTATTAGTCTATATTAATGGAAAAAGAGACGATTTTTCGATTAAATAAACTTTTTTCTGATAAAATTTTGTTATATTGAAATTCGAAATATGAAATTCGATCGAATAAATTCTCGAAACTTTAATTTGAGGCTACATCGAGAGATTTAATTTTGATTAGGTGATTCGTTTTTATCATCTCATTCGATTTGAAATTTGGATCGATAAACTCATATATTGTTTCCAGTCGAAAGTATAATAAAAAGTTTTTGAGTTAATAGTCGGTTCTGAATAATAGATTTCTAGGTTTACAAGTTTTTTTTATACTTTAGGGTTAGCGATTCTCAAATTTTTTTTTACTCACTCGAAAGTTTTTCGGAGAATGAAAGAAAATTTTTTACACAAAAACTGTTTCGAAAAACCTTATTGGTAATATTTTCACTAACGCACGCACTCATTCAGTATTTAGCAATTTCAATAAAATTCTGAAGTTTGAAAAAATTTAAAAAATACCTATGTTTGATTTTCAGTTTTCGGTTTACAGCAATATTTCTTCCGCAAAAAATATTTTCTAATAGCTAGAAAACATAAATAAAATCTATGTATGAGAATTCAAATGTTTGGTAAAAACTATTAAAATCTTTGCAAATCGGAATTTTTTTTTAAAAATGATGTCAAAAAATAAAAGAATATATTGTTAAATAGAGATGTTAAAATTTTGTGTTAATATATAAAATGTGATTTTTTTTCTTGTATATACATTATAATGCATGTTTTTTTTATATCCATTTTAATGTTATTTTACCTTGTGTGTTAGTTTTTTTTTCATTAAAATAGCAACTATACAACATTTTTCAACTTGTACTCTGATATACTCTCATCTTGAAAATTTTTCCCAAGTTTTATCAATACTTTTCTTGATTGTCCATTATATTATTTAAACAATTTAGATATCTTATTATAAAATTAATGATTTAAATCTACCTAATAATGAAAGAATCTTTTCATACTTTATTGGTTAAACATTTAAAAAAAAATTCCAAAAAAAGATATTTTTAAAACTTCGAAATTTTCTTGAAATTCATGCATTATGATCCTGTTATAATATTATTCCTTTTTAAACTTTCTTCATTTTAAAGATTAATTTTGATATTTTATAGATGAAGAACCATAGATGAAATAAAAATTTATTTTTAAAGATAAATTACCAACATACAATGAAATAAATAATAAAGCGCAAGTTTTTATCAAATATGGAGAATCATTCCTCAATCATATGTTCAATCATCTAAAAGTGCATTTCCGAAATAAGCTATACTGTCAAATTTTTTTCTTTTAAAAATCGAATTTCGAAAGATTAACAAACTTTCTAAATTTCTTTATTTTATTTTTCGTGTATAGAATTCCTTTGAGATCTTAAATTTTAAACAATAAAATTTTTTCATCGTTAATAAACTTTAGAATCGAATAAATCCAAAAAAAATAATTTTTCAACTAAAAAAAAAATTAAGCGAAATTTTTTTTCTCTCTTCTAGTTTCATTTTATTCTAATAAGATCAATCTTAATTTAACATCGTTCAAATATTTAATTCGTATATATTTTGAACATTATTATTTCGAATAATTTCAATATTTATTGATTAAAAAATTTGTTATTTTCACAACAACTGTTTATGATAGTCAATTTTTTTCCTTTTATTATGATAAGATTCGTGTGTATGATCTTTATTATATCTACCATAATATCCAAGCGCAACTCCATTTAAAATCATTAAAAAAAATTATAATTTGATTTATAAAACTAAATTCACGTAATTGTTTTAACTTGAAAATGCATAAGCGATTTTATCCATTTGCAAAAAAATTTTTTAAATATTATCATTAGAAATAACTAAAATTTTTATCGGAATTTCGGGGATTTAATTTCAATTAATTTTAGGTTGAATTTTTCACTTTCGTTATAAGTAGAATCCAATTTCAACGAAAATGGTGTTCAAAATTAAAATTTTTTTTATAATTCTAAATTATGATTTTTGATTACCATTCGCAACAACTCTCGAATTTTTTGAATAGTTTTTACCTGAAATAGTGCTAATCGTAACCAATGTAATTTATCAATTTTTAAAAATTTAGCGTGAAGGAAAATTAAATTACTAATAGGCTTCGACCTAAAAGCTAATTTCGGTAAGAAAATTAAACTGGACTAAGAAAAATTTTTACAACGATCAATCGCTATATATTATTTTCAATACAAGATTCTAAAACTCGAAAAGCGTAAGCTCAAATTTTTTAAAAGTAAGTTTGTGATGCAAAAAAAAAAATTAAGTAAATTTCATATAATGTTGCTAACTTTCACTCCTTTCTTTTTGGATACAAAAAAAAATATCAAGTAAACTAAAGTAAAATTAAGTAATTTTATGAAGACTATTATAATTAGCAATTAACTAATTAATAAAACGATGAAAAATCAGAAATAAAAATAAAATTTTTTTTTTATATATATATTTTATATATATTTAATAAAATTCAATATTTTTTATTGATTTTTTTGATAGATTCTTTATTTGTATTTCTTATGTTCTAAATTTTAAATTATTCATTTTTCAAAAATTCGTATTATAAATTTCAATGATAATATCAATTTTGCTCTTTTAATTTGTCTTGTATTGATTAAACACAGAAAATAGTAACAAATCTACAATCTTAATCGTTTAATCTTGATTCAATAGGATTTTTTAGGCAAGAAATAATTATAATCGTACATTCAATAGTTTTTAATGTTTTAAGCACGAGTTAGCTTTTTGAAAAATCTTATATGCCAAATCGAAATTTTATGTGCCATAGTTTTGGAAATATTTAATAAATTAGATAGATAAAATTTTTTTAATGCTAGAAAAATCACATTAATAATCGCTAAATATGATAATCTTATATTTTGAAAACAGAAATACAATCATCAATAAAAAAAGGAATTTAATTTTTATTCAAGTTTTTCAATAAAGATAAGCACATCTCTGAAATATTTGTTGATATGCTGTGGTGACAAATTTGATTTAAAAAAATCAATTGTTTGAATCGAAATCGAAAAATCAAATAAAAATTTTCTTATTGACAGTAAATTTTTTTTAAAAGAAAACGCATTTTTTTTCTGAGATAAGAATTTTTGATTTACTTTACAAAAACTTTAGTCGCATCATCTATATCATGTGAAAATTTTACAATCTCAAATCAAATTATTTCTTCAATTCATACGAAATAATTACCATTTAAAAAAGGGACGATTTTTTATTTATTTCATGATTATGTTGGTCATTAAATTGAAGATCACTTCAAATGAGTCTCTTCTTATTTATTGAATTTTGAAAAAATTTAAATTTTTTTTCTATTATTCTGTCGTTGTAAAATTTGAAATATTTATCAGAACTTTTGAATAAAATTTCAATAATTCGTTAAAATTTACTTTTTTCGTTCTAAAGATTTCATTTTTGATTTAAAATCATAAAAATTAAAAAATTGTTTCATCTGCAAAATTTTCCAACGATTTTATTGATACACAAATATATTGTAGTATAAAATCGCCTCGATAATTAGTATACATTTAGATAATTTTTTTTTTATTTAGATCAGCATTAATTTATTTTTTTTTTGATAAAAATTTAACTAAATTTGAGATTAGAAAATTATTTCGAAGCATACACTTTTGATATTTTATTTCTCAAAGAATCTGGTTGTGATCGAAATCATGTATTAGACCGAACTTAATAAGTATTAAAATGAGTCGAAAAAAAAATTTACAATAAATTTTCGATTTACGCTGCAACTCAATGACGCCATAAGTGGTCAACAGATGTTACAAATAGAAAATAATTGAAATTTTTTTTTGATTTAAGTAGATAATTTTTAGTAAACATTGGGGAAATCGATCTATGTACTTTATCAAGGACCATACATCTTTTGTATAAAAAAATTGAAATTAAATTTTTGGTATACTTGGTGAATCTGAAGATTATTATTATTATTATAGTGCTGATGAGTCAAACATATTTGAATTTGTTTTGGATGGTTTCAGATTAGTCTATATTTTTATGAGACAAGAAATTTTTTATATTATTAATCTTGACCCAATATTAGTTATTATATTTTCCTAGGCGTCGGCATCGTGAAAATAATCTAATCAAATTATATACAAGTTTGATACAAGATTTTAAGAAAATATCTTCAATTTTTATTTTTCCTCATGAAATATTTTTTTTTCGCAATAACTGGCTTCTTGTTAATATATTCAAATTGTGACCTATCCATATGTAATTTATTTTTTGAATCTGATTTAACACTCTTATTTAAATATGTATTTAGTAATTTATTTTGGTAGTTAGAAATCAAGTAGCATAAAATTTTTTAAAGAAACAAAACTTCTGTTCGAATGCGGAAACAAACATTTTCTTTTTTTCTACTTAAATTTTAATCATTGTAATATTTTAATTTTTTTTTAATAGATCAATGAATATTTAACGAATTAAGTAAGTATAACAAAAAAAACTGTAAAGCAATATTGTTTGTTTCTTCGTCATTCAATTATAATTGAATGGTTAATAAAAAAAGTAATAATCATTATTGAAGTATAGGAAAAATCTGTCTATCAATATGTTAATTTTCTCTGACGAATACGAAAGTGCAGTTAAAATTATTTCCTTTTAAAATTTTGATTTGAATATTCCTACATTAAAATTAAATATATTTCTCTTCAAAAATCAATTTATTTTTTTAAATTGGTACCAGTTTGTATTTTTATAAATAATTCAATTTTATATTATTGATATGTATGTGTGTGTAGATAACCAGATTGGACTAAAGTTTAATATTAAATATAATAATCATTAATCAAAGTGACCAATTTTACT
>BLXL01002206.1:0-22600 GCA_023170135.1 Acarapis woodi
ATACATTGTGCGACCACATAAATTTTGGAAAAAAGCCAGACAACTTTCGATTATTCACTTAGATAAACTAGGTCAAATATATTAAAACGTGGAATGAGAAATCTCAGTAATAAGCCGAAATTTAAAAAAAAAAAAAAAAAAAGACCAAATAAAAAATCCGGTGGAAATGCTATATTAGATCCTATTAGAGAAAAAATAAATTACCAAATAAAGTAGTCTTAAATAGATTAAAAACATGTGCGCGGTCTTTCAATATAGGCGTAATTTTATTAATACCTAAGAAATGATTTGTGGATATCTAAGAATAATTAAAGGATGATTTAAGTAAATTTTGGAGAATTGTTTTTTAAGTCCCATTAAGAATGGTTAAGTGAAGTAATCTTCTTGTGAACTAATAGAGAGAATTTTTTCATTATTTAGACTTTTTGTTATCGTTCACTTTTTTTTCTACTTTGATTTTGATGCACTCTCGTTGTATCATTTTATCAAAAACCAATTTGGTCACATTAAATGGTCTTTAAATAATCTTTAAACTTTACAAAACTCTTGCTTCCCTCTCTTCTTATAGTTAATTGCTCTAGTAGTTTTTCTCTAATCTGCAGTAGCAATTACATTTTCCTACTTTGTCAAAAATATTATAGCCCTCACAATTCATTGTTCTTCTAAATTGAAGATTATTATGTGTCAGATAAAGATGATCTTTTTCTCATCAAGCTTTTTATTACAAAATAAACGGCTCAAACATTGTTACCAAATGAAGCTTCTTATTGGTTTGACTACTAAAGACTTGTGTTTACCATATTAGTCCAATTAAATCGCCCAATCTAACATGCTTACTAAGATTAATGTTATCTAATAATACAGTTATGTGATTATATATATATATTTTTTTTTTACTTTTTTATATATCTGATAAATTTAGATGATTCGCCACTCATTTTTATAAAAAGTATTATATCAACATGCTATTATCTGCATATTAGCCGGTACTACTAATATTACACTTGCCCTAATTTTCAAAATTTCAAATTGCATGCATTACTAATAGTCAAATTAAAATTTGTATCAAAATTTAATAATATAATATCTTTTTTACTCAATACAAAAAAATGTTCAAATCTTGGGAATTTTTTCAGATTTTTAAATTTTTGCAATTATATCTATATTAAAAATATCAAATAAATAAAGATTAAATAAATAAAGATTAAATATGAAAAAAAATTTAAACTCCTGGCTTTCACGTGTTCTAGAAAATTTTTTAAGACATATATGGTTGTATGAATAAATAAATATTGGAGAAAAATGAATTTTAAGAATATTTCAGGTAAAATGACGACATCATCATAAGTTTGAGAAATTAAAAACTATTTTTAAATCATCTGACTAAATCGTTATAGGAGATAAATCCATAAGATACTCAAAACGACTTATTAATCGAAAAGAACTTTAAGAATCTAAAAAAAAGATCTAGTCGGGCCAAAAGTCATATTAAAGTGTTTTAATTGAAACCTGCACAATTAAACTATTCAATAATAGTTTTCTTGCCTTTTAAATAATCTTTGAAGTCAGTGTGATGGAAAATTAAGATGAATAATTTTCTCAAAATCAAGTCCACTTATACTATTATATTTGAACATTTGAAGACAATGTTTGATGAGCAATAATTATTTTGCAAAGACGATATGCTATTGAAATTCTTATTAGAATTTGATATAAGCTAAACCATAAGTACAGCATCCTTGACGTGATTAGAGAACATCAATCATATGTTTGTTTATATAAATTTTATATATGTAATTTTTTTTTAATAGTTTAGCCTCTGTTTAGAATTTTTCAAACAATTCAACACTCTATGTTCAATACAGAATTTCCTAGCTTTTCGTCAGATTAAATTAGCACTATTTTTTTCAATCTTGTTAATGTCAGACATTCTTAATCAAAATGTTTATTAAGAAAAGCTCATCAAACGGTGTTGAATAAAACGCTGTTTATGATGTTTAAATTTGGAAAAATTTAGTGAAATGACTAATAAGGTTATAATTTGCAGTGATGTAAAAAAGTTTTTAATAAATATTGTATCATTACGTATTTAAAGAGTCTTGTTTGATCTTATCTTAACACAATTTGATGATTTAGATTCACATCGTATACGTGCGTAAAATGATTCACATAAAATCTTGAGGAATAATCTTAAAACTGAATAAAACAATTTCTAATTCATATACATTATACAATGTCGATTTCTTTATGACAGATCATCATTTTATATGTGATTAATACGCATCGCTTAAATATTTGCAAGATTTTTGGTTTTTTTTTTTTTTAAGATCTATGAGTCATAATGCAAAGGAATTTACATATTTTAAAAAATTTTACAAATCTATATTAAGTTGTTTCAAATTTTTAAAAATTTTCCGTAATTCAGTGAGAATTTCTAAAAATACATTTTGGATTAGCAACAAGAATTTATTTAAATATTTTCTAACAAAACATCAATGAACGGTAAATACAATTCGTTAAGTAGTAAGCATTGAATACTGAAGTCGATAAGTAATTGAACAATTTTTTTTTTCAAATTTCGGTTATATTCAATATATAGTTGATAGTTAAATTTTTAAAGTTAATCATGTCTCTTATTCTTGATGATAATCATCTAAATTTAAAACCATGTTTGAAAGAACTAAATCAGTTCAATTATTTCTGCGATTAAGCATTCGAAAAAATTTGAAAATTTTTTTACAAAACTAAAATTAATTATTTTTTTTATAATTAGCTGCAAAGAATCATTTTATGTCATTTTGAAATTAAATTTTAGTTTTAGATATATTGTGGATGTTTTTTAATATCTAATGTTTTGGTAAGTGATGTGTGGGTCGATTTAGTTTTATCTTCTTTAAAAATTTAAATAATATCTTAAAAAATGTTTAGAATCAGGTTTCTGATTAAAGAAATATGTTTATATAAAAAATATGGTTTCCGATATGAGGCTTATTGTGATTGCATAAAAACAAAATTTTATAGTAGCTCAATTGATAAAAAGTGAGAAAATTCCGACTGTTGTTCCAAATAATTAACGAAAATTAAAACATTTATAAATTTGACAACAAAGAAATAATTTGATAGGAGATTACTTAGTTTGATCAATGAAATTTTTTTCTTTTCGTCAATACATCTTTCTTCTATAAAATAGTGAATGTTAATTTATTTTAAACTATATACATTATTAGTACAACATTCGTCAGTATCTAAAAACTATGATTTTATGCATATTCTATTAAGCACTTTCTAGTAATTTTTTTTATAAATATTATTGTTATTATTTTTGAATTTTTTTTTAATTTGAACATACCTCGAATGTATTATTTTTTATATGAATAAAAATATGCAACACACATTATACAAAATATGACTATATAGGTGCAAGGGTTTTATTTCTTTAATTGAATCATCTTTAAATTAAAAAAACTTGAAAAATATTGTAATTAATACTTTAGAAAATAAATTTATGCGAACCCTTTTCGGTATGTAATGTTTTAGCATAAGAGATTATCTATGTTTTTTTCAAAAAGCCTATTCAATAATCTTTACAAACATTCGAAAAAAAAAAAATAAATTAAGATTAAATTCTTTCAGATAATATACTTTTTTTTCGACAAAGTATTTTACCATAATTCATTGTATCTTTTTAAAGTATATATAGATTACTATTTCTTTCAATAAAATATATGTATAAAATAATTTGAAATAGCCAGAAAATAAGATGCAAATAAATTGAAATCAAGAAAATTGCAAAAATTCTATATATTAATACTGTATTTTAATAATAAATAAATGAACTACCTGTATCATTGAAATTTTAATAAACTTTAATCAATGAAGTAAAAAGACATGTTAAAATAGGCAAAAAAAGGCGAATAATTATTCATTAGATTATGATTTAATAAATACGAAAAAAAAATTAATAAGGCGATTGCAAAAGATTCGATTGCAGAAAAGTGTCTTTAAATGGCAGACGAGGAATTAGTCAAGGCCGTAAAAATGTGTTGATAGACTATGGCCTTCCTGATTGATGTGAAAATTTAGACAAAAAATCTTTATTAAAAATGCAAAATAGAAATTATATATGATTTGCTATTATGAAAAATATACAATCTCTAAATATTAGCAGAGTTAGCTTGGTAAATTGATAAAATTAATTTTTTAGAACATACTATTTATTAGAGCAAACTAATGAATTATCCATACATTTGAGAAAATATTATAGTCCAATGTAATAGAATATAAAAAAACAACTAAAAACTTAAAATATATTTTACAATTCATTGAAATGAAGATTATTCACTATGTAAATTATTCAATAGCAACAGTAGTCTAACTCGAAAAAAAAATTCATAGTTCTAGATAAAACGAGTAAAAACTTCTAAAAATTGATGTAAGTATTTATATTTGACTGTATGTATAAGAAATTGCATTCATGAAAATAATCTTGTCTAAATAGTACTATGATTTCTAGTAGTTAATTATATTAGTACTATTCATTAATAAAAACAATTCTCAACTATTTACTTATAATAGCATTGAGAACTTTTTATTAATGCACAAAATAAATTTTAAAAAAGATTTATCTACATGATTTTTACAATATATATAATATTTTCTCGTGAAATTTCAACGAACTCGATCAAGATTTCCAAATAAAATTAGTAGATTAGTGATCTTTAATTCGGCTAGATTATTTAGAAAATAAATGAGTGCATTTGGATCAAACAAAACGATCAAGTGATGTGATTAAATTTAGTCAAACGTCAGTCAATGTAAAAGTGTTAGAGAAAGATAATAAAAAAATGAAATTAGGATTGAAAATTCGTATGAAAAAAAATTTGTAAAAAGATGACACATTAAAATGATTTATTAAATAAAATATTTTGATGAAAATTATTCACAAAAGAATGACTTATTAAATGATAATTATCAAAAAATAAATAAATATGCCTAAAAAATTCACTAAATGTAGAGCAAATAGAAATGAGTTTATTGTATGCAGGTAAAAATCATATTTAAATCATTTTCATTGCACCTCAATAGATCAAATTATAAATCATGTTGTATTTATATTCGACATACACCATTTTGAACTAATTAAGGTACCTTTAAAAAAAATTAGGGATCGGAATATTGTTAAATGATGAAATTATTGTTAATTTTTATACTTAATAAAAAAAGTAGAAAATTCCAAAAGAACTCTATTAATTTTGGCTCTAATTTGAAAAATTTTGTGTTATGTTCCTTTTTCAGATTTTTTTATGCTAATACAATGCCACCAAATAATATTTAATCATAAGATCATGATGAACACTAAATACTTATCAGATGAACAAGTAAAGGGCAAATTTTTTTTTTGTTTTTTTCAAAGTCATAATTCAATGTTTCAATGTTTGAATAGAAAATAATAAATTGACAAGAATTCTTTTAATCTTAATAACTTATACTACAATCTGAAAAAAATTCTAGAACCTTGATATCTAAAATTGCGGTAGGTAATCAAATAGGTTAAAATTAATGAATGAAAAATGGAAATTAGATCATTGAACCAACTAATTTTTTATTTTTCAAACAATTAGCATAAATAAGCTAATTGAAAAATATTTGTTAATTAATTTTACGAATTTTTTTACGATCATATCAATGAACTCAATTTTGTTCTTTTTCGTCAATTATTTACATCAATTATTTACTGATTTCGTCTTCTTCATTAATGAAATTTCGATAAAAAAATTTAAATACTATTTTTTTCTTAATCTAAAAATTTTGAAATTTTAAATGTATCTTAGATAAATAAAAAAATTTTTCTTTCAAATAACAAAATTTAAACCCTATTCTAACATGATTTATAAAGTGTATTTTACAATCTACTTTGTTAATTATATTTTTTCAAAAAAATTATCAAGTTATATTAATATTATTTTTGTATTGAGTTATATAAATTTTATTGAAACTAGTCTATTATTGTTTTAAAATGATAATATATATTGCTTTTATTTCTTTCAATTTTCTCAAAATTAAAGGAATTATAATGCTAATTTTTTTATTTCGAAATTAAATTTTTCATAAAATCAAGCTAAAACTGATCTTTGAAAAAAATTATTTCAATTTCATTGATAAAATCACAGAGCTTTTGAAAGCTTGATTATTAAAATTAGCATATATATCGATATATATATTTAAATGATTATATTTTGCAAAGTTAATAATAAAAATAGGCGAAGCCGTTTTCTTAAACTATTTTAATTTATAGTATTTACTTTTTAATTTTGACGCTATATAATCATCCGGTTTTAAATTAAATTTTGTTTTAGATGATAGTATTCCTAAGTATTAATTGCGTATTATTTTATAGTTGTGACACTACTTTATTGCCCGAACGTCTACTCTTTTTATAACTTAAATTTTTTTGGTTGCGAGAAAACAGTTTCATTTCATTCATAATCGCAAAATATAATAAACGTGTACTTTTGATGTGAAATTACATTAGTTTCTTATCAACTAAAAATTATTGAATAATGTTTTGCCAAAAAAAAAATTTAAAATAATCGAGTCAATTTTATATAGAAATTTTTCTTTTCAAAAAAATTTTTTTCATGAACAATATGACTATTATATAATTTAGAAGCTGGTCAATCAAATTAGACAGTTTATTGCACCGACAATCAATCGTATCGAAAATTTAATTTCAGTTATTGATTACAATAGAGTGACTTATTTTTGATTAGAATCCAAATGAATTTCAATTATAAATGATTTTTGTTCTTTTTGATTTGTTTTCGTTCATAAGTAGAACATTATATTGAATTAATATATTTATAACTATGAAATATATTGATAAGAAGTGATCTTCTTTGTATTTATAACTATGATTCGTTTATGAATTCAAAAAGATGACTAATACAAATTTAGAATTAGTTATGATCGAGTAAGTTCAAAGAACGAGAAAAAATTGATATTCAAGTAATGAATGACGAGTAATGGTGAGATGTATTTGAAAGGAAACAAGAGTATGAGTAATGTTGAGCAATCATGAAGGGTGCTGGTTGAAAAATTTTGCAATAAGTGTCCTCAAATAACTTGTTTTTAAATAGATTAGCAAATGATTCATAAATTATCTGAATCATAATTATTTTCGCCTCAAATTTTCACTTAAATCTCATTCAATAATTCATAACAATAAGCATTTTGCTATAATCATATGATTTATACAGAAGAAGTTGAGACTAAGGGAGTAATAGACCCATTCAAATATATATTTAAATATAATTTAAGTATTTTTGTATTGAAAAAAAAAAAAAAAAAACACACAATTGTCGGTGATAATTTTTTTTTTTACCGCATATAAAATCTGTATTGCGAATTATAAAATTTTACACAATTTGCTTGTGAAACTTAAAATATATTCAAATAAAATATTTTACCATTAAAATTTGTGAACTTTAAGACAAGAATCAAATATTGTAGAACATTATCCTATTATGTATTGGAAATTTTTTTTTTGACTATTTGAAAGCCGCTTAAAAAGATGTCTGACAAACTTGAATCTGTATTTATGCATCATATTACTACGATTGCAGGACACAAACACAATATGTATTCTATCGATTATTATCGAATTAATTTAATGTTACATGACGCTTTTCAGTCTAATTCGTCTATTAATTCAATCAGAATTATTCAATAATCTCATGCTGTGGTATTCATATGTACTAAGTATCAGTATGCGTATTAATATTAGCCTAGATTAATCGGAAATGAATTTAAAATTTTACTTATTGATTGACTAGTTGACAACTAGTGTGCAATTCGTTTTTCTGATCAAAATTTTTATTCAACTCTCTTATCTAAATCTATTATTTAATAATCAAGTAGTTATTTCATCAGATTCAAATTTGAAGTATCTCATGAACGAATTTTCTAAATTGTTCAATAAATTGAAATTATTTTTTTCTGAAAAACTATTCGCTGCCTATATTAAAGAATTTTTTCTGTTCTATTTCTTTTGTTTAAAATTTTTCATCTTCTAAAGATTTCTAACAGATAATTTCTGTAAATAATATGCTCAAAGACTACTTTCATAAAAAAGTCTTATTAATTTAAAAGTTTTAAAAACTATTGATTATGTGAATAGACATAGTAAATGTTCCGTATTTTTTTTTTCGGCAAAAATTATGCTTTCTAAAAAAAAAATTAAGGCTAAATTTTTAAATTTTTGATAATTATTGATTTTAATCAATGTAAAAATTTATAAAATCCTAATAATTTTCTCATTTTTTTTTCTCATTTCCAATAGATCTTAAAATTACCAATCGAAAATATAAATGAATTTACAAAATATATCACGACATTAAAAATAAGAATTACATTTTTTATCAGATAGAACATAAAAGGAAATTTAATAATACACATAGTAAGCGACTAAAAAAATTATTAAGAGAACAAAAAAATGACACCAATGGGGATTACAGTTGTCTGCAATTGCGTTTCAAAGAAAATGCATGATTAGTATTTTATGTGAACTACTGTTTGATTGTCTTATTAGACTGAAATAGGATGTTATTTGTATGAGTACTGTATAATATGAACAAAAAAAATCAAGTGATTAAAGTATTTGTGTAATGTAATAATAGTCAATGTTTTTTTTAGATATTTATTGGCAATAATTATTAAATTAAAATAAGATAATCAGCCTCATGACATAAATGAATGTTGGATAGACTATTATACAACATGATAGAAATCATAATGAAATAGTTCGTGCAGATTTGTGCGAGTTCATAGAAATGTATTAAATTAGCTTGCCTCGCAATAATTCACAATAAATCTTATGAGCTGAATTCTAATCAATTTTGTCTTAAATATTATCACTTTTTATCAGAAATTGCAACTTTCCGCAATGCAAAAATTTATAATTTTGTATAATATCATATTTTTAATATAATATTTATATTATGAAAGAATTTTTTTCCTTTTTTCCCGTGATTTTGGCATAAAATGATAAGCACTTATTTATTTCGATTATCATTCATGTGAAAATATGTAGGTTTAAAAGTGAAGCACATAAGTGATGAGTAATGCTAACAAGGTGATCAACGAGCGTATTACAACATAAAAATGAGTTTCGATTTGCAAGGAAAGTGCGGATGGTTTTACTTAATCTTATTTAAGATAATTCGATAATTATAGATAAAATTTATAATCTGTATATTTATCATGTTTTCATAGTATTCTGACTGTTTTTTAACTATTTTAAGATACATTTTTTTCCAACAAAAATAAATCTCAGAATCTATGTATAGCCACATTAAATTACAAATATGTTGTCTAATTGAATATAGAGAGTAAATGATTTTGTTTTCTCGTTCATAATAATGATTGAATATCATTTGTACCAAGTTTTATATAGAATATTTTTAACAAAATAAATGTTATTATGTATGTCTAGTTGTAAAAAAGATTTAAGATTTCAAGCTTTGATATCTTTGAAAAAGTAATGGATTTTTAATTTTTGATTAAGTCAATAGTATTTTAAAATTTAGCTAAGATTTTTTTTTGCTTGAGACATTTTTAAACACATTATTTATAAATGGATATAATAAATATTATGTATACTAAAATACATGATTAATAAACTAATTAAAAACAAAAGAAAAGTATCTGATTTAAAAAAATTCAAACATTAATCGATGCATTTTATAATTATACAAAAAAAGTTATGCAGGCATCCAAATATGTAAATCAAATATCAAAAACTTCAAAGCAAATTGTTTAGTTCGACTGTTATTATCACCGATTGGTAAATCTAAATTTATAAACAAAATTTCTAGACCGGATTGAATTTCAATTTCATGCATCATTAGTTTGTAAATTAATAAACTCAAAAGATAAAATCGTCTTCTCGTTTATTTGTCTACCATCTGTCATAATTCAATTTATCGGTGTAAAAAATTTTAAAATTGTTCTTTTACTAAAAATTTTCCTTTGCTCTAATCAATTGGTAATTTATAATGTAATTCGAGTCAAAATGATACTGAATTATTTTCTCTAATTAGCTGATTTTACAATATGATACATTCAATGTTTTTAATAAAAAATTTTTATGAATGCATACATCTTGTGTCTGCATAAATTCATTAATTAATAACAATAATTAATATTGAATACACACACTAATTGAATGATCTATTGTGTAGAATTTTTGAAGGAGGGGTCAAAATTACTATTTTAATTAATCGGCTAAAAAAAAAGCTAAATGAAATTTTTTTTTAAAAAAAATTAAATTTTTTTCTATTTAGCTATCTGATCTATAGTAAAATATTCAGAAGCATCAATATTATTCCAATATTTTTTATTCTAATAGCGTAATAAAGATTTCAGCCGCAAAATTGATATTCCATAAGCCTTCAAATTGAAAACCGAAAATTTAATTTTCTATCACTTAAAAAAAACAGCAAATAGAAAAAATTAATAATAATAAGTTTAATAAAATAGGCTTGAAAATTAATTTTTTCAATTTCCGCTTCACTAAGCTCGTATTTTGATCTGCTGTCTAAATTTAGATATGTAATTAAATTTTTTTAAGGCAACAAAAAAATTAAAGAGAAATTAAATTTTAATTAGCCGAATAAAAATAAGAGCACTCAAAACATAAATATATAATTTTCTAAATGATGAATTAATAATTATTGAAAATACACTGATAACTAAACTACTTGTTAGAAAATCGAATTTATAAAAAATTATAATCAGAACATAATTATGTAAGGTAACTTATTCTTCGGTAGTGACACATTGATTTGATTAAAAAGTTAACTTATTAACAGCGTGCCTTTTACCCATTAAGCAATATTGAAAACGTTTCATATAGTATTTTTAAAGTCGAAATTTATTATTCCAGAAAGTACCGAATTCAATAAAAAAAATTAAAAACTCTATTCAAAAAATTAGAATAATAAAATTTCTCAGAAAAAATTCATGTTTAATTATAGTCGATATAAATTTAAGCAATTTTTCTCGCATTATATTACATAGATATATACATGGTGATTGAAATAACAGTCAAAAAAATTCATAAAAATTCTATTAAAAAAATCACGTTTAATCAAAGAGAATTTAAAAATGAAAAACACTACATATCAATAAAAAAATTATTTGCGTGGGTGCGTGTTGAAAAATTGATAATTTTAAATAAAATACGAGTATAAAAATCAAATTCATTATAATCAATTAGCTGTAATTAGAAATCTGTAAATAATCAAAGCAAACTAAGATCAATAAATTTACGTGAAGTATCATCAAAAAAATAATGAGCCAATTAACAGAGTTGAGAAAATGAAAAAAAAAAAAAACAAAAACAAAAAAAGACAAATAAATGAGCAAACTAATCTAAATTCGAATAGATCTAAATTATTAGAAATACCGTGAAAAGAAGCAATTTCCGGTTATAATTAGACATTTTTTAATCCTATTTTCGCTTGTTTCCATTGCCCACACATCTAGTTTTTAAATAATTCACTTTAAACAGCGTGCTGAATAGGGTGCTACTTAAAAAGTCAATGTTAGCATATTATGTAATTTGTTCTGATAGTGGGTAAGTATTTGTATTTTATGTGAGTTAATGTACAAATAAAGTTCACATTCGCTAAATTTCACTAAAACAGACTTTCGAGGAGTGCATTAATTTAACATATTCAAATTAGGTGCTCACTGCAAGTGGTGTGGAATCGTATTTACAAGAAAAATGAATAAGAAAATCTAGAGCACATAGACCGACACGAATATGTAAAGCAGACAAATAATATGCATGTATTTTCGAAGTGTGTTGAAAAAACACCAGGTGCGCATTTCGAAATATTTAATCACATTCGAAAATACAGTACTAAAAATATTGAGGCCGCGAGTCGAATACGCGAACATTACCATAGATCAAATATTATTTGCTAGGTTATGTACATGCGAATAGCTGTTCATTTTGATATTAACATATAAACACTTAAATATATTAGAATTTCGAGCAAACCTGCCTATCTAACAAAACAGCTTATTTAACAACTTTTTCCGGTTTATCTTTTTTGCTAAAATTATAAAATTAATTATGTAATTAATTAGTTCGAATCTTCAAAATATTAAAACTATTAGAACTTACATATTTTTAAATGCAAAATCACTTATGACTTCAACACCATAAGAGCACGATCATTGAAAAAAATATACACTTTATTTGTTTAGTGGTTTGAATTATAAAAAAAAATTTTGAGACCTCGTCCGACAACAATGAATAAATTCTCATGTCTTTTGATTAAGTAAAATTTTTTTTCTAAAGTAAATATAATTTTTGACTAAAATTTATTCATTAATAAAAGAGCTTTCTTTTTTTTTAATTTGTTTTCATTAATTAATTTAAACTAAACATAATAATGAACTTTGAGTGGAATCATATTTTCCAAGCGAATAGGTAATTTATAAAGCTTTCATCACAAATAGCTTGAATATTTTTAATAGATTTTTCTTAGATAAGCAAACATGATTATTTGATTGATCATCAAAAATTTTTTAATTGAATGAAAATTAGTATTTTCACTTTTTTATTTCTGAAATTTCGATTTCAATATATTCCTATATAACTAACATGCATAATTTGTTACAAATCAATAAATCAACATGATTTGTTAACTTGAGATCATTCTGAGTGTGTATGTACATTTGAAAAAAATGTCACACTTAAATGATATTAAGATATATTTGACAACATCAGATTACCATTAAATCCTGATCAAGAGAAGAGATACACATTATTATTCTATTCAAAAAAGAAAGTTTATTTATTTTAATGCTAAATTTAATTAAAAAAATTCGCGCTAAAACTATAGTATTCAAAATAATACATTTTATCTTATGAGACGTTGATTAAATTGAAAATCAAATTGAAAATATTTTGATATTCAAGGAATTATTCAGTTAAAAAATAACGGTATGCAATCATTTCAAACTAAATATCGGATTTAATGGTGCACAATTTATTTTAGAATTTTTAAAAAATACTTGCCTAAATTTTTTAGCTTGATTATGTGGTATTTCTATTCAGAAAGTTTAATTTAAAAAAGTCAAATATAATAATTTGAATTAAATAAAGATTTCTTAGTAAATATAATTTTAATATTGAAAAAAAATTTAATTTTGAATTGTTTGAGTAATTTTTAGTTAAACTACTATTAGATTTATGATAATATTATATGAGACGAATCTTGGTATTTAAATTTAAATATGCTTAAAATTAAAAAATATTTTATCCGTAATCTATCGAAGATTTTGATTCACTATCATAAATTATCGTAATTTTAAAATACAGAAAACTAGAATTATACAAAAATTCTATTTTTCACAAATGATCTAAAAAAAAATTAAATAAAGTCTTATGTTTTTGCATTTTTTTGTTTCACAATTATGAAAAAAAATAATTAATGTTTTCTATAGTGTGATTCTTTAGTGTCAACCAAAAAAAAAAAAAAACTATTTTGCTTGACCTTTGTCAATCAAACCAGATAACTATTTAACTTAACTTACTAAAAGAGTCAAAAAAAAAAAAAAAAATTTGCTAAATATTGAGAAAATCTTATATAATCAACAATTTTTAAACATTTAAAATATTTAAAATTAAAATAAACTGTTGAATGTTATGAAAATTGCAAATGTGGCGGATAAGTATCTTGAGATGCTCTATTGAAAAAATAATTTCAATTTATAAATAAAAAACAGAAATTAAAATTCTTTTGAGTGAAATTTTTTTCGTGATTTAGAAAGAAATTTTTTTATCCTCTAAATTAGATGAGTAGAAGAGATTTTTTTTCAAATTAATCTTTGGACTTTTGTGGCTTTCCTTAGCATACAAAAAAGAAAGTTTAAACAGTTCAATGGGAACAAATTAAACATCGCGTAAAGTTTTAAAAGAATAGTTGCTAATTTGTAACCATAAATTAACATTTGTACTCATGCGTATTTAAAAAACTGCCATTCAAAATCATCATGAAAACAAGAAATTTAATTCGATAGACCGTCAACATAGTATCAACAGACTTGAAATAATATTTATATAGAAAAATGGTATAAAGAAAAAAGGTACCATAACTATAAACACTTTTTTTTAAAAAAAAAAAGATAATCATTTAATAAGATGTGATCGTTAAAAAATCATACAATTTACCTATTGGAGAAAAAGCTGATTTTAGCTACTTTACTTACGATTTTTTAATTTACTATTTTTGACTTTAATTTTCTGTTCAAACAATAAGACTCAATGACTTATGTGACTTATGTGCTTTCTAATGTTCATTTATTATAAACTACTTGATCTGATCTTATGTAATGTATAAAGAAAGCTAGAAATATTAAAATCAAGTAAATATATATCTTGTTTTATTTAAGTTTCATTTTATAGATTATAGTCCTATTGCATCAAAACCCCTGACACATTCACAATAGAAATTCATCAATAGAAGTTGGCAGGTGAATGAATAAAAAAAAATCAACCTAAAATAATATCATTGTTGTAACTACTAAACTGAGACTAAGTGATTGTAAAAGCTGAGAGTAGATACTTACTAATGCATTATTGTTTATTATATAACAAGTTGCCATTAACAACTTGACGGTCGGTAAATTTTTTATAAGATTCTTAAATTTTAATTTTCTTTATTTTAAGACAATTTTAATTTCTCCATACAACATGCAATCTTGAATTATTCTGAATTTTTTTCTTTTAGTCGTATTGTTGGTCTATTAATGCGGTTTTTTATCAATAGATTTTTTATTAATATATGTTTTCATTTTAATATTCTTATGGTACGCATCAAAAATCGTCTCATAGATTTTTATTTTTATTTAGATTTTTAAAAAATATCACACTCTTCGATGCATTATAACATTGCTCATTGTATTATACTCAATAAAAGCGCACATGGTCTCAAAATATACTGAATTAGATGATAAGAAACACATTTGCACATGGTGTTTTTTGACCCTAACACGTGCTTACATTTGCAAAATAAAAAATATGGAACAAAATATCGAATATATTTATAATATATATATATATTTTTATAATATATATATACTATTTAGTGAAATTTAGATCCCACAGAAACTTTTAGCAGTATATTATATTTTATTTTAACGGTCAAACAAAATAAGTAATGGTTAGTTTTATATAGGGCAGAAAAACTATTGACTAAATTTTTTTTGGATTGTATTGTTTGCTTGACTGTATTGAACTTATACCTAATCTATGAAAGTTAGTTGATAAACTACTTGTAGAATTTCGTTCTTAAATAAATAATGCTTAAAATAGACTTAAATTCCTAGAATGCAACACATCATACCCTATTTCAGAACTGATAAAATCAACATTAATTCATATTAGCTAATTTTTTAAGCCTAACATACAATCAAATTTTGTATTTAGACCCATTTTCCATTCTACACTTTGGAATTTTTTATCGACAATTAAAATTGTTCCGAAATAGAGACCACGTGCTTTGCGCAATCAATTGGCCGATAAATTTTATTATGTGAGCATTTAGTAAATATTTGTTTAAATGACCGAACCTATAATATTATATTGTTTCACTAATTGACCTCTTTGATTTGGCGCCATTTCTTAATAAACATGTGACTATAAAATTAAGTATTTAAACGATATAGAAAATTATTAAATTAAATGAATATTACCCAATAAGTATATAATTTTTTTTAAATACTTATTATAAGTTGAGCAACCATTAAAAAAAAAATTATTTGATATAATTGTTCTTAAAAAGTACACATCTTAATTGGTCGCTGTGCCTATTCTCACCTCTTCAAATGTCGGTTGATTGCACGCAACGACAACTAAAAAAAAATTTTTTTTTAATTTAAGCAAAAATATACACGCACACGTACACAAGTCTTCAAAAGTATATTTAAATAAACTACCGTAGAAAAATCTCAAGTTTAAATCTTAAACAATAAATTGAAAATTTACATAATAATTATAACAAACCAAGTAGATACGGTCAATTATTAATAAGAAAAACAATAAAATGGTAGAAAAAAACGCGATTTCTATATTTATCATCTAATCTCATTAAAACACATGGTTCCGATTTGTATGATTTAGTTTCCCTTTCATTCAAATTTTTTTTTTTAATTCCTTATATTTTTTTTGCAAACAGTGAAGATATTTAAATTAATCGAATCTTTCAATTTTGATTACTATCTCTTTAGAGCTAAATTTATAATGTGAATTTATCAAAAAAAAAAAAAAATAAATAAATGAATAAATAAATTTAAATTATATTTTGAATATGCTTATAAATCAAAGACCTATATTAAAAGCAAGGCCTTTTTTAGTACAAGGTAAACATTTTGTAAGGTCAAGTTCAATGCTTTGAAGATATTGAGTATTAAAATTTTTATCCTTTTATTCGGCAACTAATATTTAAGATAATTTTTTTCTAGTCATAATCGATGCACTTTTGAAACCATTCATTCAAGATTGATAAGTAAATTAGTAAATAATAATAAAAAAGCAAACACATATTTAATATGTACTATTTAATTCATCTGACAAAAAATTTGAAATATAAGTGCTCAAAGAATATAAAGAAATTTATTATTTAATTTTTATAATTATTTGTATCATTTTATAGAATATTGTCAATTTGAGAATTGTGTGATTCATATTACTCCATCAGGGTGAACATAGGAATATTAATTTCTGAGCAGCAAATAAAAAATAAATTCAAAGATTCTATTAAATATAAAGCTATATAAGACGCTAAACAAGAGTGAAAGTCAGCAAGGACGGACAAGGACCTCAGCACATGGTTATTATAGTATGTTGGTAGAAAATGAAAAAAAAAAAAAAAAAAAAATATATAAAATATTCGTTGTTAAATAGAAATTTCGCACTCTGAGCCTCTGTGCTACTTGTTTATTAACGCTGAATCTATAAAATTTTATTGAGCATTTTACAAGATTGTACATATAAATGGGTGATAAAATATTAATTTCCCGCCAAAATTAAACATTCATTGATTGCATTTTAATGATTAAATATCAATTGATAAAGCAAAGACATACCTGATATTTAAAAATGTATTTTGTATTCAAAATAAAAGATGCTCTGAGAATGTCTTTGAAAATAAAAAATGCAACTGCAACACATTTTTAAATTCATCTAATATAAATGCATTTAGTGGCTTGCACGAGATGAAAAAATATTCTGCAAGCAAAAAATTATTTTATATAAATTAATCAATATGTAAGTATATTTGAATCATGCAGAGAAACAAGCTCACTCAATGGACCATGGCCATCTATTTTTTCATATTAAGCTAATTGATAATTTAAAATCATTTCAAACATTGAATTCAAATATCAATATGTCTGTATCTAATCTTTGCATTGTTTTTGTATTATCGATAATAATTAACTGTGTGCAAACAAAGTGGCTAATTCATACATTTTGGATTTTATAATTTCTTAGAAGAGAGTGGTCAGCTGGTTATTTTTTTTTCTAATTACTATTAATGATTGGTGTGAAAGTACGTGCGCTGGCTACTTGAATTACTTGAGCGTGTGCTTAAGAAAAATTCAAGTTCAATTTCAAGGTAATTTTTACACACTCATTCGCTCACTTAATGTTTTACTTAAGGCTTTTCAGAATAATGAATTTTTAGTCATAAATATAGATGTCTTAAAAAATGAAAATATATAAATGTGGATTTGTTGCCTGTATGTATTCAACAATCTAATATAACAAGATATTGGTTAAATTATCTTTTTTAAAACCAATGAGCAAGCAATAGAAGTAGCCGGCTGTAAAAAAAATTAGAGCCATTGCGCTTTTGCCCTTTCTACCTTCACATTTTACGCTTATTTTTTTTTTTTTTTTTTTTGCTTTCTTAATTTTGTACTATTCTCTTTTATTCTACACCTTGAAACGAAGTTACTTAACGCCAGAGCATTAAATAATTTCTGTATTATTTAAAAGCAAAAACAACAGCTATGAAACATAGGTCCAGGTGCAAACGTTATATGTTTTAATTTATGTATATTTTGCATACATTCGCCCACACAACAGCATGCCATACGAAGGACATTTTTATTTGAATGTTGAAACTTATTTTTATAAGATTGGTCTCTTGTTTAGATTTTGAGAGAGTGTAAAAGAGCAAATAATAACCCGGTCTACTTCTCATTCATATTGACCAATAACATTGGTATTTTTGGATGCACAAAATTAATTGGTATGTTCACTATAGCGGAGAAATTTTTTTTCATTTTTTTCATTTATAAGTATATTATTTACGTTATTCCGTCTAGACTTGTATTTTGGTGACTTTTTTCAATTTCACAACTTTTTTCTTTGGAACTTTTTTTAGACTCATTCTTCTAAAGCTTTTTACGTTGTGTCTTTCCCAAAATTTTATTCCCTATTCTTTTTTATTTAAAATTAAACCGGTCACAAAAAAAAACTAAAAATCTGGGTTGTAGATCTAATAATAAAAAGCCGCCATTTTTCTAACTGACCACAGTAGCTGTTTTAGATTATAGTTTAATATTTGAAATTTATTTGCATCCAATGAATACATTGTATATGAATTTAAACAGTGCTTGGTGAAATTTCATTTTTAGATAAACGATCTGATTCGCTTTTAGACAATCATTTGAATGAATTAGAAAATCATATAATTCAAATAGAATTATTATTTTTAGCATGCTTTTATTTTTCCTTACGTCTATTAGTTAGTCAATGTTAGATGCATGAATGATATTGTTCTTTCTTCAATTTATCAATATTAAACGAATAAATATTTATAGTTAAAAAGAAAACAGATATATGTACAGATAAATGGAAAAAAATCTTAAACTATCAATATAAAAAAGGCAAACAAAAAAGATTGTGTCGAAAAAAAAACGAAAGACGAAGCAAATTCAAAACCAGTAGCTATAAGTTCACAAAGTTCATCGCAGCTACGCAATAAATTAGATAGTGTACATGCGTATGTAGATCACCAAAAAATATCGATCTTTCTAGATTCGAGCACATACACAATCACAGCATACGCTTGTGTGTTATAAATAATAGGATCGAAGTATATAGTGAATGCCGGTTCAAAATGTCAACAAAATCCAATGCTATTGAGCCTTTAAATATCGAATTTTAAATAATGCAGGTCTTTGAATTTATTTTTTATGCTTAAACAATTGTTAAGTTTTTAATCAATTTAAGAAATAATCAAATACGAACTTTGTTCCCTTTTTGAGCTACTAATGCGTTTTTGTTTGAATCATTTTAATTAAGCCGACAAAATTTTTGAAATCTTTTCAAAGTATTTTGCAAACTATATTCATTTACAATTGCTTAAAAGAAAAACTTCTTATTTTTCAACTGAATACTTTTCGAACAAAACTAAGATATTTTAAATATGACATTAATTACCATAAAAAACAAGAAACATCTATTCAAAATACATCTAAATAAATATTTCCAATTTTTTATTTGTTCATGTTCACCAAATAACCTTTGTATATAGCGTTTGATTTACCAAAAATATACGTAAAATATCTATTTTTCAGTCTAAGAAATTATTCAAAATTTTGGTAAACATTTAGGTTTAGCTCCGCAAATTGGTTTAATTAAATGTTAACATAACTATTTGAGAATTTAATTTTCATTCTTTAAAAAAATTAAATTCGTAAAATGGAAAGTTTGTGATTAATTATATTTCAAAAAATTAATTAAAATTTGAAGAAGTTTATTTTTTTGAAAATTATAATATAACTATTTAAAAATTTTAAAAATGATTTAAAAAATTAATAGAATTCGATTGAATATAAATACTACAAATCTTTTGATTTATAAGAAATTTAAAATTTAATTAATACGATTTTATTTTGATTAAGTATAATTGATAGATTAATCATATAATAATATAGGTAAGATTATAGTAAGAAAAAAGTCGAATTCTTGATATTTTGCTCTAAAAAAAAACTTCGAGCAAACAATAGTTGTAAAATGAGCTTTTTAGATTTTCGGCGCCAAATGTTTGTAAAAAGAGAAAAAAAAAAATCAATATTTAGAAAAATTAAAACGCAAATAAAAAAGCGCGAAAATGTAATTTCTTTTAGCTTAAAGTTTACCGGTTTAGGATAAAAAGTTAACCGGTATATGAGTTGCCGGTCTCTTATGTTTTTTCTGCATTCTATTTTTTACAAAATAGTGCATAAAAATTATATAGCAATTAAAAATCGGAAAAACTACGCGGATTTGTGTCTGTGATAAAGTTAATGGACACATTGCACTTTTTGTATCCAAATGTCTAGAAAAAGAGACTCAAAGTGAATATTTTCAGTTATTTAACTACGATAAAATTTTTAAGTGCAGACTATAAATTTAATTTTTGTATTGCAACAAAATTTTAAGAACTAAGTTTTTAAGCGCCATCCAGCGAATGACATGATTATACTTATGTGTACAAGAGAAGAATATATTTATAAAATACATGTATTTTTGCTTTGTATGAGAACACAAAATGTAAATATGAAAGTGACCATATAAATTGAATGCTTGTACTGTGAGAGAGCCAAGTTACAATGTAAATGTAATAACAATCGATATGTTCAAACAGCGTTTGCGCACAAAACTTTCAATTTTTCTCTTAATTTTATATTTTCAATTCTTCTATGGGTTATAGAAACCAAAACTTCCAACGAATATTGAAAACTAGCGAAAATTTCGCAAAGTTCAATGACCCAAGGTTCTAGGAAAATGAAAAGCTACGTATTTTGAGGGTTGATAAAATAAAAAGCATGCGTTGTTTCTGACTATATTTCAAATTGTTCGTCTACTTTCTGTGTTAGCTTCGAATTTTTGTATGCGCATTAAAACATTCAAAAAAAAATATTGCCTCTTTCGACAAAGTTCAAATAAAAATTTGGTACAAATACAAAATTATTATAATAAAATAAAATTGCAAAAATTTTAATTTTTTAAATTTTTTATTCCAAATATTGATGCGCCCTCTCTGCGACATATCATTTTTAAAATAGAATTTTTCAATAGAATGATTTGAGAAACATTATAAAGCAATTAATCGTGTTCAAATAAATTTTTATTCTTGAACAAAGCTAGATGTATACGATTTTAAATCTATGCGATAGGGGTACACTGGTCTTCTCTGCAAAATGACAATTGTTCTAGATCACATCATTAAACACATGCTCAAGTTGCATGACCTCGACTTCTTTACCGCTGTTCTTCTGTCACTTCTTGTTTGGAACGAAAGAGATAGCAATGAAAAATTTGCCATGTGTCGAATCTCATGTGTGCTTGTATGTGTGTTGTTGGTGGTCTCATTCTCTGACATTTACTCTATCTTGGATAAAGAATATACTCTTTATCATCCAAACAATTTACAATAGTTTTAGCTATTATTTTATAGTATATAAAGTATATTTACTGAATTAATGCATTTAATTTATGATTTTAGTAAATGCTGAGATATAGTGAGGCCGGTCTTCTATCATTGACCGGCATCACAAGGCACATATAAACTACGTCGAATATTTTGTTTGTATGATTTCAAAAAATTTTTCTTTTTTTATCTTTTTGAAAAATCTTTTTAGAAAAAATTAAAAAATTACTTTAAATTTTAAATTTATTATTTTCACATGTCAAGTAAAGATTTGAAAATATTGAGATGTGAAATCAAAAAAATGAAATTTTTAACTATGGTTTCAAAGAGGTGTCTCTATTATACGAAATAATGTCGTCTCAAAACACTAAATGAACGGTATATTCGCTAGAAAGGGACGAAATAGATTTTTCTTAATTATATAAATTGAAATTTTTCGGTTTTCAATAAGATAGATAAAAAGTATTAGCAGATAAAAATTTATTGCTTATCTAGAAAATTCTAAAAAAATTCGAATTTTCAATATAATTTTATAACTTATCGATGTTAAAAATTTTCATTATAATTCTCTAAAAGAAAATTTAATTGGAATTGTATTGAGATTGGATAATAATTACATATACATTAAAAATAAATTTAACATAATACAATATAAATGATAAAAATCAAATTATAATTAAGAAATTACCGCCAAAAAAGTTTTTTTTGTAATTTTTTTTTTGTTTGAGAAGGCTGAAAAATAATTTAAGTTTTGCATCTTAAAGCTTTTTTTCAACCGGCTACATCTAAACATTATTTCTAAAATAAGTTTTTTCTAAAATGATGCTTAGTGTTTTAAAAATGATAAAAAAAATGATAAAAAACTACCAGAACTAAAAAAATCTGATAGTTTTTTACTACCATCATTCGTCTCTACCTGGTTAAAAACAGCCAATAAAAATATTAAATTCAATTCAAAAAAAAGCAAAAAAGCGAATACGAATAGATAAGATTTTATTTTAAGTCATTTCGAAAAAATTCAAATAAACTTTTTTTCTTAAATTTTAGAGCTTTCTGAATGATTTATTGAAATTTTCTATTCAAAATAAAAAACGGACAAA